>CABHPH010157277.1:19753-50700 GCA_902168325.1 Peromyscus nudipes | reverse complement strand
AAGAAAGAAAGAAAGAAAGAAAGAAAGAAAGAAAGAAAGAAATATGTGGTACTATAAAATCCATAGTGAAAAAACAGTGATTTGTGGTAGTTATAAGTGATTCAAAGGAATGAAGAGTTCAGAAAGGGCCTGAAATGTGACTATCAATGAAGGTTGAGATTCACAGGTTAGGATGGTGATGGTTGACCAGCCTCTCTTTCTCCTTTGCGAGATTGGATTCAAGATGATCATGAACGTCATCTGATGTTCAGATCATTCTTCCATAACTTTCCCAAAATCCATAGCAGAAGATTAAGCTATTCTGTTTTTCTTTTTCTTGTTTTATTAAGAAAAATTTTTCATTCATTTAAAGATCCCCCTCTTCCCTCCTCCCACCCATTCCAGCCCCCCCTCTCCATACACCCGCCACTTGCTCCCCACAAGAAGGCAAGGCCTCTCATGGGGAGGCACATCCAGTAGAGGCAATTCTGAGCCCTCCCCCCTGCCTCAAGGCTGCAGGAGGTGTCCCTTCATAGGCAGTGGGCTCCAAAAAGCCCCTTCACACACCAGGGATTGTGAAGAGGGTGCCTGAACTGAACTGGCTTGCCCCAGTGATCAGACCAGTGAATACCCTAACTGTCATCACAGAGCTTTTCTCCAATGACTGATAGAGGCAGATGCAGAGATCCACAGTCAAGCACCAGGCAGAGCTCGGGGAATCCAGTAGGAGAGAGAGAGGAGGGATTCTATGAGTAAGTTATTCTTATATAATACTCCCAACTGACATACAGTATAGATCCTAGGCAATGGCTTGCTGTCCATTATGTCTGACACTATTCTTATAGTTATGATACTTCTCTTAGAGTATACCACAGTCCACAGTACAGCCAAATAAATCAAACTAAAAATAAATTTTTCAAGTTACTCTTGAACCCTCCACCAAAAAAATAATAAGGCAAACGAAGTTTTGCTGTTATACAACACTGCACACAGAGAATAACTTAAAATAGTTCATGGACTTAAATAGAAATAGAACTATATCAATAATAAGTGCTAAGATATTTTAATAATGTTTTTATAGTATAGATAGTTTTGAGAACATAATATAATAATATAAATATATTCAAAATAGTTATTTGGAATTCATCAAAGTTAAACTCTATTCATTAGGTGATGAATAAAATATCACTAATAAAATGTCACAAACAACATGCCACAAACAGAAAGCTAATCAAAACAGCACATAGCCAGATATACGACGGATACATAAAAGTCATAGACTTAAAAGATATTAAAATAACTCAAATCCAATAAGAAAAAAAGAAAACTTCATGGGATTTGAAAGCATATGCATTTATAATAAGATTTAAAATTTGTTTCAAGTTATCTGTCTTCCAGGCTGTGATGATTTCAATCTTCAAAGTGAACTAACAACCTCTAACGAAAGATGGAACAAGGCCAGAACTAAATTCAGACAAGAATGGCGGCTATGTCTTTGTTCACTAAACCTTAGTATTTTCATTCATAGCTAAAAGGGTTATACAATGTCATAGCAGTTTTGGTTCAAATATGAACAATTTCTTTAAAATAAATTCATACTTATAGATTATATAAATTGCTTCCTTTTGTATTAGCCTAAGAGATAAGAACATAAATATGAACAAAATTCAGAAATGTTGATAAAAAAATTCTGAATAGACTCGAAGTAGAAATAGACCATTAAAAACAACTGATTAGGTAAAACAATCACTACAGATCAATAGAATGGAATATGTCTTAGCAAGTAAGCAGGATAAACTCTTAATATGTAAATAATTTGCTTAGTTATATAAGATCCTCCACAAGTACATTTTGAAAATAATTACTTGTACAAAAGTATCAGACAAAATTAATAAGACTATCTATAAGAAACAGTAAATTGTTCATTGATGAGATGAAAATTAAGGTCATTTACCCTTAAAGTTTCTGTGATTATGATTATGTTCTATTTGTACATTTATCAGATGTTTGTTTCTATGTGAGAAGGGCAATAATTTTTTTTTTATTTGGCAGCCTTAAAAAGAGTACACTTTTTGTTTGTTTTGTTTTCAAGATGGAGTTTCTCTGTGTAACAGCGCTGGCTTCCTGGAACTCTCTCTGTAGACCAGGCTGGCCTTGAACTCAGATCCACTGAGTTCCTCTGCCTCCTGAGTGCTGGGATTAAAGGCATGCACCACCCTCACTTGGCTTAGAGTATATATTTTTTTGATCAATAAATTCATTTACTTGATTAAAATACTAAAATATAATAATCTTTATTGGCAGAATATTATTTATAGACCAGTATTAGAGGGTTACTGATTCTCTAATGAAAAATATTAAAAACCTAATATTAATATTATCATAATTAGTATTTTCCTAATTTTACCTATCATTGATTTCTTATATTAACAGTTTTTTTTACCTGCTTCACCTATCATGTCAGAAACACATTCAGGATAATAAGACAGCAATGTACTTTTTCTTGGGGGGGGCAGTACCTTCAAGGATTCAAAAGCTGAGGTTTTAGACAACCAATAGCAATAAGCTAGATGCAAGGTAATTTGGAAGTGCCATGGCAATACCAAAGCTATGCTACTCCTCAATTAATCTTTCAACTAAAACACAAGCATTTTCTTAACCAGATTAGAGCTGATAGCAAATGTCTATGCATTAGCAGGGTCATTGCAGTGCAGACAGAGTGCTGCATCCTAAACTGCTGTATAGTTAGAACAGTCCTATAAACTTTTTGTAGTGTTTAAGTTGAGATGAAAGTTCTATCATTATTAGAAGGCTGTTAATAGATGAACTGCACAAATAAATCTTGGATGGGACAAACACTGCATGGTGTTTTGTTAGGTACAACATTTTAGACACAAAGACATTTCCTATGCCAAATAAAGAAACAAACACATGAATGAGTCCGGTCAGTATAAACATTGGTTGGAGGTCCAGATGGGGTTGAGATAAATAATGAGAGCAAGAGTGGATCCTGGACCTGGAAATATATATATATATATATATATATATGTATATATATATATACATATATATATATATATAAACATACACCTAAATAAAAATGCAAAAGTCGGGAACAAATACAATTTATTTGATGGGAAGTTGAAAGACTCATTCCCAAAATGAACAATAACAAATGTTTTTTTTCTTCTGCTGGAAATAGGAACCAGAACTTAAAGAAATATAACTAAATAAAACATACAAACAATCATAATATGTCTTTATTTAGTAATATTTGGTTTGTGAACACTGTCTCACTGTATAGTTTCTGCTGGTAGGGAATTCACTATGTAAATCACACAGAATTTTTCCTGCCTCTCTCGCCCGAGTATTCTACAATGCCTGATGATACATCCTGATATTAAAATACCTTTTCTAATTAGTTATACAAAAATTTAAATAATATCTGCTTACAGATGAATTATGTTCAATACTAATGGTGAACTAACTGGCTATAGATGCTAGGGTCTAAAATGTTGCCAGAGATATTACCTCTTCTTCCTTTTTATAGAATCATATCCAAATTATTTTGTAAATAATATGATTCATATACAACTAAGAATAAGAATATAAGACTTTAAAGTTCATCCACCTTCTTATGATTAAAGAATATATACAACAGTATGTGATAATACTTAAGTCACTTTTCCACTCTGAATACAATCCAATTCTATTATTTGATTTTGGAAATGGATTTTGAACATAAGCCTGTTCGACTAATCAGATGATCATTTTCCTCTCATTGTTGTTTAAATGCTGAGCGTCAGAGCTGTTTGAGGACAGGATACGATATTTTTTATACCAACAGAGGGAACTGCCATTCCAGGGAAATAACAAAAGTCAAGTTGGCTGAGAGAAAATATTCCTTATAATATTGAACCATAAACAAGCCACATGAGAATTGCTGATAAAATGTCACCTCCAACACAATGGCAGGATTACACAAATCTAATTAGCCATCATTAACAGACTGCTGTCTGTAGAAGTGGCAAACAATTGGGAAAAGGCATCCTCTACTCATCAGAAATGCCTGCTATGGCCAAGGACATTGTTCTGTAATTTGTTTCTTAGTGTTTTTCCAGGTGGTGAAGGCGGGGCTAAGGAAGTCCAGTGTGTCATTCAAGCAGTAATATTTTAAGTGAATGTTGATAACTTGAGAGTGAATTCAGGGAGCTAAGCCCCTAGTTGTGAATACATTAACACTGCTTCAAAAATCTCATTTCCTTTCACCAGCCCATATAATCTTTTTAGGTAAGTTTGAAGAAATGGATCATTACAGGCCATATTTGACAGACATCATCACAGAGATGTTCTTTTATTCAAGTCCATCTTCATCTGGTATTTAGATAGTGTATAGATCACTTGGTTAATATAAACTCAGCAAGGGCGGGTGCCTCATTTTATTAGTGCATGTAATGAATGGCTTTAGTATCTAAAATATATTTCATTAAATTAAAATACATTTAAATCATTTATCCCTACCTCTTTTCTGTTCAGCCTCCTCTTATGTACCTATGTACTGCCTCCTGCTCTTTCTCAAATTTATGGTATATTTTCAAATAAATATATATTCATATAAATACATATTCAAATAAATATACATTCAACTTTCTGAGTCCATTTAGTGCTGCTTACACTTATATTTTTGGAGCTGACTATTTGTTATTGGATAACTGTTTAGGGGTTTCATCCACAGGAAAGATTAATTCTCCCTGTGCCAGTAGTCATTAATTTCTGTAGCTCCTCATGTAGAAGAGGGACCCTGTAGGATTTCCCCAATCCACATTAGCCTGTCAACTGGTGTTATCATCACTTAGGCCTGTTTTGGCAGCCATATCATTGACAATCATGGCTGTAGCTTCCCTATCATATTTAGAAGACAGTCTTGCAGCAGCCATTCTGGTCCTAGTGCTCTTACAGTCTTTCCTCCCCCTCTTCTGAGGTGTTCTGAGATTTGGCTGTAGGATTTCTGTTGTGGATTGATCATTATGGCTGGGCATCCCACAGTCAGTTGTTCTTTGTCCTTTGACCAGTTATGACTTTCAGTAGCAGTCTCCATAAGCTGCAAAATGAGCTTTTTTTTATGTGGGCTGAGAAACCATGAGAATATAAGGATAAGTGTTTAGTATGCTGTTAGTATTTGCAGGAGTTTAGGAAAGTGACAGTAATATGTTATCCTCTAAGATCCATAGTCCCACTAGTCACAAGTGATTTGTTTGGTTTATGGAACTATACATGATTTTTCTACTGTTGAGTAGAGTCTTATGTGCAGTTAGGCATCTAGTGGTTACCACTATTACATTTTTAGTGATATTTTGCTGTTGTGGTCATTGTAGTGGTTCATAGGCACCACTGATACATAGGAGTATTGAATGATTTTTCTCCATTGGGAGCTAACATATCACCTTTTAGTACTATCAATGCTAGTCTTCATGAAAGGGCTTTCAAGTCAGATCTAGCTTGTATCCTTCTAGTCCTTTATCTGAAGTGCATGTATAATGAAGTCATCTCTTCAGCAATGGAGATTCACCTTCAACTACTGGAAGGCCAAAAATAATAGAAATGGGCTATAAAGCTTGGGGATTTATCTTGTCTCCTCTGAACAACCCAAAAGGAGGTACTAGGGCTTTTGTTAGATCATGTATGATTCCTCAAGGAGGTATTGTCATCCCAAGTGGCATAATTTCACTATATAGATTACATATATATTTTAATACTTCATTTATTTTTGAGATTACAAGAAAATTCCATCATTTCTCATTTCCATTTCTTCCCACCAAACCCTCCCATTTATTGTAAGTCTTTGCTCTTTTTCCAGTTCATAGTCTATTTTTAATTAATTCTCCTTATGTATAAATATTGAATATATATGTACCTTCATAAGTAAAACCTGTTCAGTCTGTATAATGTTATATGCGTATGTATATATGTTTGTATGTATTTTATATTATATGTGATTAAGTTAAATACAAAATAATGTTATTGCAGTGGCTATTTCAATATCCTTGCTATTATTTATCCCTCCTTCATGTCCTTTTTATAACCCTCCCTCCCAGTTCTCCCCAATTATCCATTCATATTACCTGTACCTTGTTATTTCCCTTTTTAGAGCTCCTTGCCTCACCTTATGGTCCCTTTTAACTCCCAAGGTTTCTTTGGTGACTCCAGGTTATGTATTCACACAGGAAGATTTGGAGCTAAAAAACACAAATGAAAGGAGATATATTTGAGGCACTATGGGGAGCTGGAGGCAAATAGTGATGGAGAGATTATCAAAATACATTGCATGAATGTAAAATATTTTCAAAGAACAAATAAAACAGAGTGAAAAAGTTTTTCCAAGGAAATTAAAACTCTGCAAGAATAACACAGTCTTTATTGGGGACATTTATTATCTTCAGATATATTGCATTCGTACAAAAACTAATCTTCTAGCTAGAGCAGGCACCACAACAAACAAACAAACCTAATAATGGAACATGAATTTAGAATATTAAACACTGAAATTAATGAATGATATATTATCGTGTAGGAAGTGACATTAAATAATAGAATAGAAGAATTAGTTGCTTTAAAAAATATGGAAAATATTTTTATGAAAGATTTCTTCATTGGTACTTATAGTGTATTCTTAATGCCATCTTTGAAAGGGATCTCCAGCTTTTTTTTTTTTTCAAAATCATCAGTCTACAAGTTGCTTTACTGAGTAGGATTAGGAAGAACCTATTTCCATTAAGTGTAGTTATTGACTTGATTGATGTGTCAACTGATAGATTTTACTGTCATTGATTATGATCAGTGACTGAAAATGAGTTTTAAAAACTACTGCTTTGTTTGTAATTGGAAATGACACCAAAGCAACAATTTCTCAGAATAACAATCCACATTTTATACAAAAATACTTTTAAGTTAAAATTCTAGTTACCAAGAGAAAAGTTTTTTTTATTAACTCTACGGAATAGACAATTCAATTATGAAGTCATAAAATTGAATTAATAATACATTTTAAATTGCTATGCAAATTATAGAGGAAATATAGAATTTAGAAATAACCACAGATGAGAACAATAATGTTTTTATGTTGCTCTTTGAATGGACAGAGTACTTTATAGCCAAATCATAATTATCCAATTAGTTGGAAATTAAGAGCTCTCTCTCATGAACAGAAATCTACCAATGCTTGTAGCATGTTGGCACCACCATTGCAAATTCTGAATGGAATACATGGCAGCACAGTCCCTGAAGAATATTGGTCCAAGAAGCTTTAGAGACCTTCAAAATGCGTGGTGAGTGTGTGTGAGGTTAAAATCATTTAATAATAATGCCAAAGTAGTAATGGGCTTGTTTTCACTATGTTGGCATTCATATTGATGTTACTAAAGCCAATGGTGGGAAATAGTGTACCATTGTAATGAAAGCAGAATGAGCTGAGTCATTATCTTGCCCTTTATAACATCACAGCAACAACACAAATAATTCCAGTCATACCACCATGCCCTTGATGACTCTAGCTTTATTCATTCCCTTCCCTCTAGTATTATCCTATTTTGTAGCCATTGTTACAGAAGTACTTTTGCTGAAACCATAAAGGTCAATGTCTGTCCTTGAGAAAAGTAGGTGGGCAGTGTGGTGGTTTGACTGAGACTTGCTCCTATAGGCTCAAGCATTTAATTACTACTTTTCCCCCCATTTGGAGATTTAGGAAATCTGACATTTCTGGATAAAGCATATCACTAAGGTGGGATTTGAGAGAATATATCTTTACCCTACTTCGACTATGCTCTCTCATGTTTGTGTTTATTCACCACAAAAAAAGAAAAGCATGAAGGAGTTGAAAGTAGAAAAATAATTAGCTCTGTATACTCTTTTATGACTCATGTGTCCTTTTGCCTGCACTCTGTCCTTCCTCTTGAAATATTATCCTTTTCTTGTTTTATTTATAAATTTCATACTATTTCCACAGTTACATGCATTTACATAGGTACATGTATGCATTATAGGCTTGGTCTGTGTAAGAGGGTGAATCCACTGAGTTTTTTGGTGGGATCACCTCAGTTAATATTAAATTTCCAAGTTCATCCATTTTTTGCAAATTTTGTATTTCATTTTTATTTACAACTGAATAGAATTCTATCTTGTATATGTGCCACATTTTTATTATCCATTTCTCTGTTAACAAACATATATGCTGGTTTCATTTCCTTGAACTAGTAAATAGAATTGCAGATAGAGGTGGTTGTGGGAAAGAAGAAACCCTCCATGAATTCTTGCGAAGTACAAAATAATATAGCCATTATGAAGATCTCTTTGGTGGTTGAACGAAATTACAAATAGAATCATCACATGGTCCAGCTATTCCATTCCTGGGCATTTATTTAGAGAACTGCATAGCATATCTTGGTGCAAATACATGTTTAATACATATGTACCCAATAATGTACATATGCATATAACCAAGCAACAATTCTACTTTCATACTTCGCACACTTCACTCAGTATAATAATTTATAGTCCCCCATATGTTGTCACAAATTGCTGTGGGATGTTCTGTATGGCAAATATGTTAATAAATAAAACTCTGATTGGCCAGTAGCCAGACAGGAAGTATAGGCGGGACTAACAGAGAGGAGAATGAAGGGAACAGGAAGAGAAAGAGAGGACTGCCTGAAGCTGCCACCAGGACAAGGAAGATGTAAGGTACCAGTAAGCCATGAGCCACGTGGCAAAGTAGAGATTAATAGAAATGGGCTGAATATAAGAGTGAGAGCTAGACAATGATAGGCCTGAGCTAATGACCAAGCAGTTTAAATAATATAAGCGTCTGTATGTTTATTTTATAAGTGGGCTAAGGAACTGCCAGGACTTGGCGGGACCCGGAGAGAAAACGCTCCAGTTACAACAAATGACAGGGGTTTGATTTTTATTTGTCTACTCATAAGATGAGGTACATAGGATGATTTCATTACTTAGTTACTGTGAACAATGTTGTAATGAATACAGGAGGGCAGATGTCTCCTGAAAACTCAAGTTCACTGTCTTTGGCTCCATATAGGGAGTACATGATCACATGATAATTTTAATTTAATTTTCTGAAAAAAAAAACTTAATGTTTTCTAAAATGTCTATAATGCTGGCTGTAGTCTTTTTTTATTTATTTTTATTTTTTTATTTTACAATACAATTCAACTTTACATATCAGCCATAGATTCTCCCCGTTCTCCCTCCTCCAGTCCCGCCCGCCTCCCCCCCCCCTCACCGCCCATTTCCATCTCCTCCAGGGCAAAGACTCCCCCGAGGGTTGAGATCAACCTGGTGGACTCAGTCCAGGCAGGTCTAGTCCCCTCCTCCCCGGCTGAGCCAAGGGTCTCTACTAAGCCCCAGGTTTCAAACAGCCAATTCATGCACTGAGCACAGGACCCGGTCCAACTGCCTGGATGCCTCCTAAAGATGGCTCAGAGGTTAAGAGCACCGACTGCTCTTCCAGAGGTCCTGAGTTCAATTCCCAGCACCCACATGGTGGTTCACAACCATCTGCAATGAGATCTGGCACCCTCTTCTGTATACATAATAAATAAATAAATCTTAAAAAAAAAAAAAAGCAGGTAGTGCTGGCTGTAGTCTTAAATGCCTGTAATCCTAGTACTTGGGACACAAAGGAAAGGAGAACAGTAGTCATTCAAGGTCATCCTCATCTCTACAGTAAGTTTGGGACCAGCCTAGGCTGCATGTGGAACTAACTTCAGTGAACAAACCACATGTTATAATTTATAATAGCATTAACTATAAGACAGTTTTCCCTTTGGGATGTTGAGATGATTCTCAGCTTCTTTCCCCTGAATCACTATCATTACCCTTTTGAGATAATCACCCTTCTTTATGGGGAAAGCTGGTAAGTCACCATTGTTTACATTGACACTCATTTGATGATTAGTGATACTAAAGGAGTGTGTGTGTGTGTGTGTATTTGTTGGTCATTTGTAAACTTTCTCTTTAGAATGTATCAGTTTAGATCCTTTGGCAATTTTAATAGGGGTAGCTGTATTACTGTTATTGAAAGTTTTATTTCTTTTTAAATTAATTTAGTTTTTCTTTATTAAAAAAAGATCTTTATTCATTTTACATACTAACCAAAGATCCCACTCTCTTTCCTCCTCCTGCTCCACCCCCAGCCTGTCACCCCCCAAATCCTCCCCTGTTCCGTCCTCTGAAAAGGTAAGGCTTCCCAGGGGTGTCAGCAAAGCATGGTACATTTAGTTGAGGCAGGACCAAGACCCTTCCCCTGCACTAAGGCTGTGTACATTGTCCCAGGGCCATCGAGATCAATTTCTTATGTATTTTGCATATCATTACTTTTCAGACATACAGATATATAATTAGCATTGATTTTTAAACATGACTTATCTGTAGCTAGACCAAATCTGTGTTGACATCTTGTTGGATTGAGCACAATTCCTCAGAAAACCATTCCAAGTGTAATTTTGGATGGAAGATTTTATTGTAAAGATGGAGAAGAGATGAAGAAGCAGCCACTATTGTGTGTGTGTGTGTGTGTGTGTGTGTGTGTGTGTGTGTGTGTTTTCAGCAATCATAGTTTCTCTTCTATCCAAGGAAAGTCTAATTGACATAATGCTGGAGAAACATTAAGAAATAACAGAAATATGTAATTGATTAGCATTAAGTTAGGACTTATGCTCACTTAACATTGATTTAGTTTCAGTTTCCTAAAACAGAGTTTAGGCCTCCCCAAAGCAAAAGGAAGGATCTAGCTGGAATGATCTTACATCCCTGACCATCTAACCTTTATGAGTTTACCACATACACACATAAACACACACACACACACACACACACACACACAAGAGAGAGAGAGAGAGAGAGAGAGAGAGTTCTTCTTTTGAGCTTTGACAAATGCAGTCTGCTCCATGTATCAATGCAATTCTGTGCAACAAGTAAATATATTGTCTTCCAAGTGATTAATTTTATCTCCTTTCTTCTTTAAATTAGATAATCTATAAGTGGTAGCTCCAAGAAATATGTCCCATAATGCCAACAGACCTGTTCTAATTTGATGCATCTACAAGTGGTGTCAACCTACTTATCCCTCCAAATGAAATCTGCCAACCTCAGAATTACATCTCTAAACCTCTACATAAGCGTAACAGTTTGCTCTTCTCAAAGTGTCTGTCTGACCAGCAGGGCTCTCTTAAAATAGGCAATGAAAAAACTTGTCCTTTTGTTTTGTTTTGTTTTATGACTGAAGTACTGTTTCATACTCCTGTCATAGTGAATTTTAGGATGATCTTACTTCCGAGATGACTTTTTAAAATTTTGTTTTCTGATGACTTAAACAAATCTGTTTACCCATCAATATTGCTTTTTGTGACATTCTTCCTGAAGTTTTAGATTTATTTACTTGTTTTAAATATGTAACTCAAAATGGATTATACATTTCATTCTATCGACTTGCCACTAAACATGTTGCTGTTGTTGCTTCCACTTCCAGCCACTTCAAAACAATATTCTTGGTAGGATGACTTGGGGAATTGTGAAAGCATCTATCTAAAATTGATTAGTGAAATGTGTAAAAGAAACGAACCATCTAGTAAAGATTAATAAAGATAGCTAATGAGCACTCATTTTACTGAGTAAAAGCACTGCTGCTTTTACTAGGAATAAAGTCTATAGAGGAAATCCCTCTAGCATCAACAATTGAGAATTAAACAAACAAACAAATGAAACCAAGCACTCCTTTTTATAAATGAATGACTGGTTTTTATTTAAAAGCCTTCAAATTGTCTCCAGCTTCAACTGGAATTTTCAGAGGTGGCCATGAAGCAGAGACATTGATTTATATCAGAAAGGAGAATGTAAAATGTGGGACACACTTGAGCAAAATCACTTCAAAACTCTAGTAGGCCATTTCACAATAACTACTCAGACTATAATTACACTTAAGAACAAAATTTGAAAAAAAAACAGCAAAGTGTTTCAATTAAGGCTCATTAATATTCTATTTGA
Source organism: Peromyscus nudipes (assembly GCA_902168325.1). Taxonomy (NCBI): domain Eukaryota; kingdom Metazoa; phylum Chordata; class Mammalia; order Rodentia; family Cricetidae; genus Peromyscus; species Peromyscus nudipes. The sequence goes on along the minus strand of CABHPH010157277.1, from coordinate 38,664 downwards.
ATTCAGTAGTCAACAATCGCTTTGTATTTAGTCCTTAGTTCATTTCTAGTGTTTCTGAATGTGCTAAAACAGGTCTGGAAATAACATTAAAATGAAAAGCTAATCCCACTACCTGATGGAAGAGGGAATAAAAATGACCAATTACATGATGGTTATGAATATTTTAATATCTCTTCTTCAGTCATTACACTTACCAAATCACATAAAATCATAAAAAAATGGATAATGAAACTGGGTTCCCAGTTAAATAGTTTCTTTACACCCTTGACATCATATGCTCCTGATCAGAATACTCTACACCATTGAGGAAAATGTTATTTGCAAATAAATAGCATGTCCTCTAGACTTCTATTGCTGTGCACCTTCGGATAAGGGAGTAAAGAATGTTATCTTAAAAAAATATTAATGGGCCACTACTAGATCTTATTTCAGATAAATCCCTAATGCTTGTGAGACATTTTCTGATTTCTGTTAGGATAGCTTTTAGAAGAACGATTATCTTGTTCTTTTAGTGACAGATTCATCTGTCAAGCTGTTTCCCCAGTGACACACACATATATATGGAATACCTTCAAAATAGTTCAGAAGTAAAAGAACATATAATGCCCTGTTGCAGACTGGATTCTATTTACTGACTCACCTATTTCCCTTTGATACCATGGCTTATAAGAAACCTTATAGAAGTAAGGAACTGATCTTACACATTTTGACATTTCTGAAAAACCTTAATATGTTCTTATTTCATATCCTGTTGTGTCTTCTTATGGAATAAATTGAAAATGCACCAATACATACATATTAAGTCAACCACACCCCATTTGTCCTAAATATAAATCAATTTTAAGTGTAATCACATTGTGATTTAAGTATTCGTGATATCATTAAAATCCTTAATTTTATTTGCATTGATTCCTACACAAACATCCCACAAACAAAGAAGATATACATATGAAAATTCTGGCTTACATATGACTTAAAAATGATTTTAAAAAAACCCTAGTTCTCAGAGAAATGCAAATTAAAACAATAAGATCAAATACATACCTGCAATAATTGTTAAAATTAAAAATTCTGGCAGCACCCAACACAGGTCAGAACAGAAGAACTCTTACTCAGAGCGGATGAAAACAAAAGCATACGAGCCCTACTGTTTTAAAGGGATCCCCATGGTCCGTCCATTGGCAGGTAATCAGAGCATCTGATTTTGATGGGGAAAGATGACATATCCCATTTATTTTAAAGGTAACATTCTTTTGTATTTTATAGTCTGTGAAAGATACCTCATTTTCTTACTGTTTTAATAAGCAATTGACCTTGGGAAATCTGCCTTTAGGTACAATCCTAACAAAATGCAAAACAAAAAAAGATAACCAATAGAACAAAATTCATCTTTAGTATAAGATCAATGTAGGTAAGAGACCAAGAAAGCCATAATTTTGAGAAAGTTACAGTATCTTCATTGTCAACTGAAAAGCTATTAATAAAATACAATTCATAAGTTTCTGTAAAGGGGAGGTAGGACCACACTGAGTGTTATTTGCACAACTCAATAGATTGAGAACCGGGATGAAACAAGAATAAAGATTGAAGCCCTCAGAGCACAGAGGAAAATCAGTTCCTCAGAAGTTGGTTTGTTTTTGTTTTGTTTTGTTTTGCTTTGTTGTCCTGCTATCTACTCAATCTTTGAAAAATGTCTCATGTCAAGGAATCTCCAAGTGGCTTCAAAGCCTTCATTCCCCCTCTTTGGATTCATTATTGCTGCCTCTTTTTCAAAGAGTTCTACCTTCTCTGTAGCTCTCCAGCTTGAATGACTCTGAGGCTCTGATCTTAACTAGTTTAAGGCATCCTCCCAGACCATTTACTCTGGATATAAGCAAAGAGAAGATGATAATTTCAGGTTATGAGGACTGAGCATGATAGCTGCTTTGTGCTAAAAATCTGTATTGGTTGCTTTTGTGTTATGAACAAATTCCTGAAAGACAATGCTTAAAGGAAGAAAGATGGATTTCAGCTCATGTTTTCAGAAAGTTCATCCAGTTTATCGTCACTTTGACACCGTGAACTTTGGCATAGTGGTGGGATCCTTTCGTAAAGGAGAACCATTCATCAGACATGTGTATCTTGAGGGTGTTAGCTGTAAGTACACACACTTCCATCTAGGTGTTGTCTCTGAAAGTTACTAGAACTCTCAAAAAGGATCAAATGGGGCCAAGTGTCCAATACATGTAACTCATGTAACTGAAATGTATTTCATATTCTAGCCGTAATACCCTTCCTAGGAAAGTGCCCACAGATCTCCCAAAGATCTTGGTGTCCATCTCTTAACAAGGTTATCCATGAATTTTAAGTGAAGGCTTTCAGTCTGTGAATGAGAGTTCCTGGCAAGAAGCTACACCTTACTTGGAAACTTCTACAGTGCTGTTTAACTGATTAAAACATCAGGAATAGTGATGTGTTGGGATATTCCAGGTCCAGAACATAATTATAATTCATCTTAGACTGTCTTAGAAGCCTTAAAAGCCTTCTCTTGCTCAAATCCACATTGGGCATAGCATTCTTGTGACTGTCAGATGAAATCTTATAGAATTTGTTAATTGAGCAGAACATGTGATTCCATCAACAACTGAGCTAGTATGTCCTCGGAGTTCTGGGCCCCACCTAACTGTTGTGCTCACGAAAGTATTTGAAAAGTTGATTAATTTATGAGTCCCTTTATTCTCTTACTGTTAAACCTTCTATGAATGCTGCTGTAACTGTGAAACATGAAATATGTGATGTTAATTCCGTGTTTCTAGGCCAAGGCCATCCATTTATGTTGAAATATCTTCTATCCCCATTGAGGTGAGAGCTATGATTCAGATTGGCAAGGACACTTGCAATAGATAGTCACTCACCTGACGACACTTCATGCAGTTGGTAAGAGAACAGATAACAGCTTGTGAAATAATTCAGGGCATAGGCAAATTTTTGCCTATCCTAATGCACTTTTATAGATCACATCCTAATTTCCAAAGCCCATGATAAGAAGCATGGACAGGAAAGTGTGCACTTCCTTTAGGGAGCAGAAGTCATGGGGTAGAATTCTAGTTCAAATATATTAATGGATGTCTTGATTTAAACATTCAAGATTTTGTTTCATGATATAGATAGTATTATATTACTTGAGATAATATTAAAATCTATATAAATGTTTATTTATTTATATGAAATATTTAATTAGAATTGCCTTACTATTGAATAGGAATTATTTCTTTCTAAATATTCAGGAACTAATAACCCCCTTCTGTACATATTTGATTAAAATCTTTACCACATTTTGAACCCCAGAATTTTGAAAAAAGATCTTTTAATTTTGCAGAAGGTGAAGTAGGCTTGGGTGTTTGTTTTGTCTGTACTCAAGACCATATATTCCATGGTTACCGAAGTATCAGTTGGAAATTGAATTCCCCGTTTTAGGCTATTAGGAAACACAAAAGGAAGTAGAATGAATGATGGAGGCTTGCCTGGTCCTAAGCTGCAGAACACCCCTGGTGCTGGAGATGAAATGATCCCATTCAATTCCAGTGCAGAATGAAGTAAGAATGAAACTGATAGGTTAGCAAATGGAAACAGCTGTGTTTTACGGCAGCACAGACAGTTGGCACATTCTGCCGCTGATTTGTAATGAAAACGGAAATTGTAAGTGACAGGCTGATGGTCGTTTATAAAGCAAACATTTGGAAGCTGTGGAGGTGCCTGTGCTTCCTGAAAGGCAGCCATCTGACCCACCTTTTCCTTTATGCACAGTTGCTGCATTCTTTTCCCACCATGGAGATGCAACATTTCAAAGGAGCAAGTTGCAATGGAATTGGATTAAAGCAGTGTTTCACACACTCCTGGGCAAACACGGGGATTTTCTAAATTTTAATCCAAAAGCAGTAATTAATAAAAACATTCCTAGTTCTGACATAAATGAGCCCTTTGAAGACAGAGCCCTAGGGCTTGTCTATCTCTATAACAAGAGGTCCTCTGAGCAGGGTGGCATAAAACTTCAGTCATTAAAGGGTGATCCAGAAACCTGACTCTTTTTTCCTTCTCTTTGGAGTTTATCCTGGGTCCCTTACTGTGTAGCTCCTGTGTCTCAAGGCCTGTGACTCAGTGACAGCATGTGGATAAAGATGGCTGTGAAGAAAGATTGATACTTTAGTTGAGCCAGCAATCCAACAGGGATGGACTTCAGATCATCACAAGTAACAATATGGTCTACATTTCAGGGATGTTATCAATGTCACAGAATAACTTTGGTACATAAATGTGCTTGGGCTCAGATGATATAGCATTATTTCAATCTGGTAACAGTAGTTTCCATTTGCTGTAACCCTCTTATTCCTAAGTACAGAGGCAATTTGGCTCAGAGGTTGGTCAAATACATATTACCTAGCACGGTAAATGCCAACCATTTTCTCTAATATTCAGGCTTGCGGCTGAATCTGGATACATTGTCCACATTTTTATTACCCTTTATGATATTTTTTACAAAAGCTTATTTATTTCCTACAATGTTAAGACAAGTAAAATGATTTTTGTACCACCAACACCAGCATGCACACATACTTAACAAGCTTTGTGTTTGGAATGCAACAATTTATTTATATTACCAGCCAGGCATTGTAAGACTTTCTAATAAATCTAGGTTTATCTTCTTGAGTAAAGATCTTTTATGATGACTTATGTTAATATTAACCTAGATCATTACCAGTATCTACCAAAGACTTTCCTTTGATATTTAAAAGTTGACTTGCAAGATGCTGAAGTAAGACCAACTGTCAAAGTGAATATATATTAAAATCTGCATTAGAATAGATATTATGAGATATTAGTGATGAATATTTCAAATTCTTACAGAAAATATAAACAATGTGACAATAGGCAACATCAGTATCATGAACAAATTGAAGGAAAGCTGAATGTTTTAAGTTTATGAGGGTAGAGTCAGACAGGGATAGCCTGTAATGGTGCATTAGAACTCAATATTGGGGAAAAAAGGAACAAAATAATGAGAAAAGGCATAAAGTTCTTTCAGAAATAAAGCACAATATATTCAGGGGCATGAAAATTTGAAAGTTGAGATTCCTTGGTGATTAGAAACAATACTTTTGTCTTTTAATTGTAAACTAGTACTGAGGAGTAGTGGGGGAAGGTATTTGATGGTTTTGAATTAGGTCTGGAAAGGAAGATCATAGGTGCAGATGGCAACATAATTTTCAATCCAAGGTTCTTCAGCATGACATTTCTCATAAATCACCTTTGTGCTTCAACAATAAGAGACTGCGTTAGACAAGGGCCTTTTAAAAAAGGAAATGAAAAATATCATAGTTATATTATTAAATATGTTTTTAATCATTTGTCATCTGTAGAGCTTTGCTGTCTTCATTGACCATTTATCTTTTAAATAATTTGTCAATAATGAAGCTACTTCCTAACTCCCTCCTTCCCTCCATTCCTTCCTTTCTTCCTCTCTTACTCTTTTTCATTCTTTCTTATTTTTATTCCTTCTGTTTTTTGATGGTGGTTCAAGTATTTATCTCTTTGACCAGGTTTGGAGTTATTTACTGGATCATGAGCAAGTTACTTGCGGCTACATAACTAAAGACATAAAGAGTTTCTTAAACTTTTTCTATTCATGACTCCCTTTTTGCCCTGGATATTTTTATACAACTGTGGGAGTAAAGGTGTATAATTATATATGTAAATAAAATATTTAATGATAATAAATCCTAACTAACTTTATTTTATACTATAAATTTTGCTAATAAGAGGAAAATTAATTTATTTGTAGGATAGTCTTGTTTTTGTATATATTTTGATCATATTCTTACCCCTTCTTCAACTCCTTCCAGTTCCTCTCCATTTCCCTCTCTATCCTATTTATTGCTCTTTTTTCCTCTCTCCCACTTTCTCACTGAACAGCAAAAAAGCAACGAACAAAAATGTTAAACAGGCATCTTCATCAACAACAATCAATAAGACATATAATGCACCCCACCAAAAAAAAAATTCACATAGAAAAAAATCATGAAGTCCATGGAGTTCATTATGTGTTCGCCAACGACTTCTGAGCTTGGAGTAGGATTTGATAAACCCAGTGACACTGACTTGGAGAAAACTGATTTTCCTCTACCCATCAGATATCAACTGAATGGAGCTTCTTGGTTAGGGAGTGAATTTTGTATTTATTTCCTCTTCTCTGTGCTGAGTTATGTACAGGTCTAAAGCATCACAATCACAGTGAGCATAAATGGTTAACAGACCTGATGTGTCTATAAGATACTGTTTCCTTGGGGTCATCTACTAGCTTTAGCTTTTACAATCTTTCTGCCTCTACTTCTACATATATCCCTGAGTTATGATAGAGAGGGAAGTAGGGAGTGGTTTGACACTGATAACCCATTTAGGTCTGTGTAGTGGTGGCTGTTTCAGCCATGCCCTGAAGCACCACCCCTAGTGAGGTAGCAGCTAGGTGTTACACCTGCTTATGCCCTGGGGCATGGCTGCTGGGGGGCTTTTAAGACCTGGGATGCATGTATGCTCTCTCTTTCTTCGCTGCCTCATGGTTTTTGATGTTGGTACAGACCAGGGCAAAGCTTGCCAGAGAACTTCTTAGGACCGTGCCTCACCCTTCCAGGATCCTGAGACAAATTTCTTTACTCTGTCTTGTGAGTTAACCCCCAAATAAATTCCTTTAATCATTAAGCAGACTCTGTGGATTACTAGCAATATAATCCCATTAGCTGGTGCCCAACATGGGGCACAAAATCACGACTCTGAGATTAAGAGTTCATGCTCTACCAACTGAGCTATGAATCATGTGAATCAAGAACTTAACTGCATTCTAGTCATATTCCCTCCTAGACAATTCCTCACAGGGATTTTGATGCATGGGGAAGATATTATATTGAAATGGATATTTCTACCACATAAAACGAATAAGAAAACTGAATGGAAAAGACCTCTGATTTGACTTTAAAAGGAAAATTTAGACTTTGTCATTTGACAGAAATGGACCCAGCAGAAACTGTAGTACCCTTAACTAATGAGGAGATTTCCTCTTTATGGAAAGATAATGAATACTGGCAAAGAGCCTGCAGTGATTTTTTGAGAGAGATTCACAATTGTTATCCCAAAAGCAAGAGAACAGAATTCATAAAAAGAACTGAATGGGTCCTTCCTCACATTGTACAGCAAAAGCCAATATCTAGAGTCCCCACATTCTATACTGATACAAATAAATCAGGAAAGGCAGGATGTAAACCAGGAGACTTAAGTAAGGTGGTTCAAAGCCCCTACAATTCTGTACAAAAGGCAGAATTGTATGCCATTCTTATGATACTAATGGACTTCATGGAACCTCTCAATATAGTCACAAACTCTCAATATGCAGAGAGAATTATTTTATATATTGAAACTGCTGAATTTATTCCTGATAATACTGAGTTAACTTCACTATTTATACAATTACAGGAAATCATGAGAAATAGGAAACATTATATATATATATATATATATATCACATTAGATCCCATATCGTCTGCCAGGTCATCTAGCACAAGGTAATGATGAGATCCTCAGGTCGTTGGCCACTTTAACAGTGTCAGATAAGGGTTTCATCTCATGGAGTACGTCTTAAATCCAATCAGAAAATGGTTGGTTATTCCCATCATGTTTGGGCAGCTATTACACCAGTATATCTTACAAGTAGCTGGGTGATACTAATGATTACTTTCTTCCTCTGCTATCATGAAAAGTACCTTCTAGCATCATGATCTCTAGTCAGTACTGGTGAAACTTTTAGTTGGATATCAGCTTAACTTCTCCATACCTAATGATATAGTAAGTGATATTTTCTGTAATATTTTGCATAAATAATTAAATCCTGGTGAATATTTTATATGCCAGAGTATAGCATATCCTCACTATTTGTTACCAATGTTCTGATTTCATAATTTTGAAAGAAAATTGCAAAACTATTTTAGGGCTATCTATGTCCTAATCTCAAGCCTAATTTTATTTAAGTTTTTTAAAACATGAAAATTTAATAAACAATTCAAATATCACTATTTAAAATCAAGCATTATAACCCAATACAACTTAAAGATACACTAACTTAATTATAATTATAATTATATTATGATGTCTAGTTTTTTGAATTCCTTATTTATTTTGGAGATCAGCCCTCTGTCAGGTGTGGGCTTTCAAGTAATCTGATATTTAAATCAGATTTGGATTTGGAATATCAATAAGATGGTATAGTACATCTCAGTAGATACAGATATAGACATACATATGCATATGCATCATACATGTAGATACATGTATACATATACATGTAGTATATAATATGAAAGAAAGAAATATTTCCTGGAAGGTTTCTTCTATGTAACATCTTTTTTTTTAATAAGGACACTCATTACATTGGTATATAGATGTATTTGGGGACCAAACCTTTACCTCTACCACTTAGTAATCCAAGGCAGGAGGATCTAGATTTGAAGGTAGCATGTGTTACCTAGTGAAATCAAGGCCAGTCTCAATACAAAGGAAGACCTGAACTCAAAACCAAAGCAAAATTGAAACCAGGATAATAAGAATTTTTTATTTAAATAATATATTATAACCTGCTTATTTTTGAAGGGAATTTTCTCTTCAAATACAAGACCAAATCTTTGTGGTTGAATATATTGAGTACACTCATGATTCTGTCTTTCCAACTTAGTTAGTAGGTTTTAAGCCAAGTCCTATCACAAGAAGGGAACAGAAATGCAATCAGGATGGTGGCATGTCTACAATTCTGATAGCCAGAAGTTTAACTTCCTCACTATAATGTCTTCGACACTTTTGACTGATGACCCTTATGATAAAGCTTATGATTTTTTTCTACAGCAAGGAAACTCAAGGAGAATTAGGAAGAAACCATAATTTTTATTTTACCCCAGTCTTGAAAAAAAAAATGGGCCATCTCTTCCAATTATTCCTCTTCTTGGAAGAGTAGGCAAGTAGAACCAGCTTTCAAGGAAAGAAAGAAATGATCTTAACTTTGTAATAAAATAACAAGAATTAGTATGTAAACTTTGAATCAACCAAAATCAAGTTTCATTAGCTTCCTTAATTAATTGGAAATAGAATTTGTACATAAAGGCGACAAATAATTTTAATCTATGACAATTTTAAAAGAAAAGACTCAACTATCCTTTCCTTTTCATTAATTTTGTTACAATCTTTTCCTTATTATTATCCATTCTTATTCCTGACTTTGCTGCCATTGTCATAAGTACCAGTGTTCTGTTTTGTTCTTATACCTTATATCAGATGCCCTAACAAAAAGCAACTTAGAAGGGGGAAAGGTTTATCTCAAGATTTAAGGTTACCATCCATCATTGTATAAATAAAGAAATAAAGTTACGACCTCATAAAGCGTAAATGATAAATACAGCTACAATCCTCATCTAAGAAGTCTCTCTTTGCAGCAAATGGAGATCATGACAGAAATCAATGACTGCATATAATGTAGAGATCAATACATTGTTGGGAGATTGGCCCTACTGATATGTTAAGTTCTATGCATTCAGCCAGCATTTGTAATGAATAAAGTGACTAGGACATATATCCCTATTGCCACTTACTTGTCATTTCTAGTTGGTTAAGCTATGCTTTGTTTAAAGATTTTGAATATCATGAACACTTGAAATACAGGGAAATGTCCTCTCTCATAGAAGGAACACTACTACTTTAACACAGTCCATTGGAATCTTGTTGTCTACTTTATTGCAACATTTAGCATTGAATTTTTATAAATATCAATGTGGATCACATCCATATTTACACTCAACAGGTACCAAATACAGTAATTGTACTTAATTTAGTTAACTATTCATAGATGAAAAGACTTAATTAAAAATTAAAAAAGAAATAATCCTATTTTGATGAAATCATTACTTGAATAAAAATGAACTATTCAAGGTGATTTAAACATAAACATGAACAGATCCACCTTGTAATCAGTATAAACTCTATGAGTTCTCTCTTTTGTATGAGCTTGTATTTACAAATGTTACAAATTTCCAAATGGTAAATTGTTATCTATTGAAAGAGTTTAATGACATATTAGAAGAGCCAGGAACATTAATATTTTAAATTCCCTTGTGGTTATTTCAGGAAGCATATACTTTTCTATAGATTTGATTTCTTTTAAAAAAACAGTGTAGTGTAGTAATGATAAGACCAAAAATTCATGTTAACCGAGTGTTGTTCAGTTATATTTCTGGTAGATGGTGTAATATTTGTTTAACTACTGTTCAATTTATGAATTTATGCTGGTTTCTGTCCACAATAATGAAGAAATACAACAACACTAACTTAAGGTTTTCTAGAGAATGACCTCCTGCCAATTAGAAAGTACTGAGATTAAGTAATGAATAAGCTATACCATGAATTATCTCACATGTCCACCTGGCAAATGATAAATTCAGAATTCAAACTTATACAATTTTTTGGATCATTCCAGTGTGCTGCCATGTAATTCCTTGAGTCCATGGGAAAAAAGTGGAAAAGTAAAATGAACACAGCATAACATAGAAACAGACATAATATTTTATGACATTAAAAGTCTGTTTTCCAGTACATACCTTTGGACTGATAAGATCCTAAGGAAGGGTGGTTAATTAGAAAAACTGAGAAGAAAAAGCAAGGTAAACAGTGAGTGTAGCCTATCATTTTGGCTTGGAGATAAATTATTCTGCAGAAGAGGCATCACATGCATCTGATAAAACTGACAAGGAAAAGAAACTTTTAACCTTATATTATTAAAATATACAACTGGTTGTTTACTACACTATATCCTTTAATATTTGCTAATATTGATTAAATATTGTTTAGCAAATATTTATAGACTGACTTAATTTTGACGGATCCCTCATTCCACTTACAATTAAGTAGACCAGTTTTTCAATAGAACTTTCCTCTATCAAAGATCTCAGTGGACTCTTGGGTTCTTATTAGTCATTTTAGCAAAAGTGAACTATTTCAAGTTAAAGTACTCTGTAAGCATTGCCTCTCATTTAGTAGCTGGTGTCTCACAGCAAACACACACACACACACATACACACACACACACGCCTTTAACATGAATAGACTGCTAAATAAGTTTTGTAGTTTTTGTCTGGTTTAACTTTTGCTGAAATTTTCCTCCAATGAACAAGTACCAAAAGTCTTAAAGTCTTTACATAGAATTGACAGAGATATTAGGGGCTGAAGTAGCCAGCCTGACAAATACATGATTAATGAGTAATTTAGTCCTTATATATCATATGCCATGTTATAGAAAAGTCAACTTAACATCCGGGTGGGTTTTATTTTTAGGTTTCCTATTCTTTGAATATTAATTAATTAACAATACTATTATTTCAGTCATTGATCTAGCCTGTACATACTCTGCCCACTGTGAATGTAGCTGTTTGATGAGAACAGCTATGGCAAGACAATATCCACTCCTCTCTCTTTTTAAATTTTCTGAATCAGCTGAACAAACATCACAGAAATTGCAAAGGTGCTTTTACTGTCTGTTTTATAGCAGCCAATAATATGTAGGGGATAGATTTAATAAACTATGGTACAATCTTAAACCTAGATAAAGTGGGAGATTTGGATGCCTCAGTACTGAACAAAGCATCTGGGATCTTTTGTGTCTGCTTGAAACATTGTTTTACTAATGCCTGGTTAATTTTTAATCACATTTGTTTGCTTTTAATGGTAATTTAAAAAGTATTTTTAGCCAGGTGGTGGTGGCACACGCCTTTAATCCTGGTGCTCAGGAGGCAGAGGCAGGTAGATCTTTGTGAGTTTGAGCCCAGCCTGTCTACAGAGCAATATCCAGGACAGGCACCAAAACAACACAGAGAAAACCTGTCTTGAAAAACAAAAACAAACAAACAAAAAAAAACAAGAAAACATTTTTAATTCCCTAGCCTTCATGGGTACCTGTGTGTTTATCTCCACTCCTCTAACAAGTAATGCAAAATTCTCATTTCATAGCACTTAAAGGTTCAGAGGAAGAAAGGGGTAATTCAAGAATAATGCAATAATAACTGAGTTGATGTACATTCTAAGAATTAAAATCATGGGCCTAATTATAAAATATCCAGTTGTTTGATTTCATGCAGAGATATCCATGGAATTGTAGTTACAATTTCCTATGCAAACTATGATATTTAGAAAGCATTATTATGGTGAAATATGAAAGTTGCTTTGAATACATCATAGAATAGTGTATTAGGGTTCTCTAGATTTGCAGAACTTAAGGAATGAATATCTATCTTTCTATCTATCTATCTGTCTATATCTGTATCTATATATTTATCTATACACACGCACACCCACACCCACCCACCCACCCACACACACACACATATATACTGGAATGATTTACAGGCTGCAGTCCAACAATGGCTAGCTGAGAATGGCAGGCCAAGAATCTAGTAGTTGCTCAGTCCAGTGAGGCTGAGTGTCTAAGCTAGTCTTCTGTATATCCTGGAATTCCCAAGTAGTAGGCACCAATGATAGTGAAGGAATGGATGGGTTGACAAGGCAAGGGTAAGAAGGCAAAGGACAAAAAGACTCTTCCTTCTTTCATTGCCCTTATATAGGATTCCAGCAGAAAGTATGGCCCAGATTAAAGGTGTACCTTCCCACCTTAAAATCTGGATTAAAGGCCTGGGTCTTCCCACCTCAAGATTCTGATAAAAGTGTGTGTCTACTGTCTTCAGTATCCAGATCAAAGGCATGCTGTCTTCCTGCCTCAAAATCTGGATCACTGGCATGCACTCCATTTCTGGATTGTAGTTCACTCCAGATAGAGTCAAGTTGACAACCAAGAATTGTCATTACAAATAGTATGTACCAAAATGTCTCAATTTCTTTATCAATTTGTCACTTGTCAGCTGCTTAACTGAATACTATATGCTAAGGAGCACACAATACCTGAGATACAGTAATAAGCAAAAAAAAATTGGTAATTTTGCTTTTCTTTTGTCATAACCATTCATAAACTACAAAAATAATGATTTCATAATCACAAATATATAGAAGTATAGATGGTAAACAATTATTTATTAGTATAAATTTTATCACTTAGATGTATAACTATATTTTAGAAATATGAAATATAAAAGGATCAGGGGATAGAGATGTGGCTTATTGCTTAAGAATGGTTATTGTTATTACAGAGGACTAGAGCTGGGTTCCCAATACCTTCATCTGACTGCGTACAACCACTTACAACTCCAGCTTCAGGGATCTGAAATCCTCTTCAGGTCTCTGCAGGTATAGGCACACACAGGTGCACTAACACATACACAAATACATACACAAATACATAAATATAAATAAAAATCTTAAAAATTATGAAAACTTCTATGATAACTTTCAAGTAAAGAAATGCCTAGCTACAGATAAATTCATAAATAAGTTTTTCCAAGTATTTAAGAAATATCAAGCAAATATAGAATATTTTCCAGAAAATTAAAGAAGCATTTTTCACTGTCCCATATATCTAGAATCTCCTTAATATTAAAATAAATTAAAAAGATTAAAATAAAGAAATTGTACAGTCCACATCTATCATAGAGAAAAATTAGGCAACATTCTAATTCATAACTAATGTGGTTTTATTTCAGTTGTGAATGACTAATGAACAATTAAGAAACATGATAAGCCTCAGTATCAGCAACTTAAGAAGTCATATAGCCATAGTTATGAATGCAGAACAAAACTGTTTGGCAAATCCAACATATAACTTCTCAACAACAACAACGAAAACAATAGATCACGTCTTCAACTTTATAGATATTATTCATTTATAAATAAATAAGGTCAGCATGATAATCACTGGAAAGATCAACTGAGAAAATGTCATTTTTAGGGGAATCTTGGAAATTGATCTTTTCCCCTATTCTTAGCCAACATTTCTACTAGAAAGCATAGCTAAAAAAACTAAGACATGAAAATGAAAAATAAAAGTACATTTAATAAGGAGGAATACACCTACTTCACTTATAGATAGCATGGTAATATATGTTGAAAATGTTATATTCACAATGCAGAAACTTATAACTGATATTATCACAGTAACACAACATAAAATTTATGTGCAAAAACAATTCCAGTTTAGGTACCCTTAACTGGAATTAAAAGAAAAATCTGTATAACCCTCCTCAAATTAAACACTTAGCTATGAATATAGCAAAGAATGTACAAGACACACATTAGAGAAAATAAATATGAAATCTTAATGAAAAGAATTAAAGAAAACAATGGAGATGGATACTTTTTATGGACAGGGAAGCTTAACAGTGTTTAAATCCCACCACCTCTCTCTGACTTCATATATTGATTATGTCAAAACTTTGCAGTATTGAAAGATGCTAGGAGTACTGGCTGCCCAAAAGCAATGAAGAAACCCAGATGCTAAACTTCTAAAAATTTTATGGCAGTTGAACCATAAAGTTAAATGTAAAACAGAAAGAAAACCATAAAACCTCTTAAGGATAAGGTAACAGAAAATCTGAGTGACCTCAAAAGGCCAGGTGTTATAGACACAAGCAAAACACAGGCTATAGGAGTATTAAAAACTTCTGTTTGCTCGACCTGGTCTGTAAGAGTTACTGATAAGAGAAGGAAAGCCAACCAAGAGACTTCTTTCCAAGACAAATCCTTATACAGGCATGCAGCATTTACAATACAAAAAGAACAGTCCTACTAATACAAATTAATAAGAATACAAATTAAATTAATACAAATTAATAAGATGTATAAAGTGTATAAGTTTGAAAGGCATCAAAAGATAGTTTTTGGTTGGTAATACAAGTTAGGATAGAAAGTGAATTAGGTACAAGATTTTGAACTCACCAAGATAGGATAAATAATGGAGTTTTTGTCTGAATTTGTCAAATGTCTGTGGACTGGACATTGTTAACATAATTCTTGACTGTATATATTATACATATTTGTTGTATGTAGTTTTTCTTATATTAGTTATAACTTTCCTTTATTATTTTAGACAAAAAAGGGGAAATATGGTGATATATTGTGTACCCTAATAAACTTATCTGAGGATCAGAGGACAGAGCCAGCAACTAGATTGGACATAGAGTGGTGGCACACACCCTTAATCCTATCACTAGGAAGGCAGAGTTCCATCTGGGTCTCCGTGAGTTCAAGGCTACACTGGAAACAAAGCCAAGCAGTGGTGGCACACACCTTTAATTCCAGTACTGGGAAACACACACACACCTTTAATCCCAGGAAGTGGTGTCCAGGGCAGAGAAAGGTAAAAAGATGTGAGGTAATAGGAACTCACTGTCTTTCACTGAGAATTTTCATAGAGGTAAGAACTAGTGGCTGGCAAGGTGGGAGTGGCACTTGCCTTTAATCTCAGCACTCAGGAAGGAGGCTGAGCCAGAGGGATCTCTATGAGTTCAAGGCCAGCCTGGTCTACAGAGCGAGATCCAGGATAGGCACCAAAAATACACAGAGAAACCCTGTCTCAAATACCAACCAACCAACCAACCAACCAACCAAACAAACAAACAAAACAAAACAAAACAAAAAACTAGTGGTTGGGTATTCTACTTCCCTGATCTTTCAGCTTATATCTGGCTCTGGTTTTTGTTGTTGTTGTTTATTAAAAAAAAAAAATTTAAGATTTGAAAAACATCAATTAAAAATCTCCCCTAAATTTTTCATTCACCAATGAAGACAAACAACAAATAAGTATCTTAAACACCTGTCATTGGGTGATTTCAAGTATATCAATAGGGTATCGTTGCAACCCAGTTCCAGGGACTGAGATGCAAAATATTGACAAGAATATTCCATTGCTGATTGGAAGCTATAATGGTACAAGCAAGCCCTTTGGAAGAGGTCATTACCATAGTATTTTAACATAAAGGTAATTCTAGCTTCAAAAGTGAGGGGTGTGTATGTTTGTGTGTCTTAACTAAACATAGCCTTACTATATGATTTCTCACAATCGTTTCTGTCTACAAAAATGGAAATAAAAAGCTGGCAGAGTGGGATGAAGAGGCACACAGGATGTTGTCAAACACTGTCATTTCCCACTCTTAGTGGAAATAATATTGTATTATTCTTCTTTCAGGGAAAAGGTATAATGAAAACTTATGAGGAAATTTATTCTGGAACTACAAAGAGTAGAGAGTTCTGACCTGCTTATACAAACGAGGAAACTGATGTGTCTTCTCTGCCATTTTCTTCTTTCTGTTGTTCCTTCTGCTATCTAATTTAAATTTAGAAATTACACTATGAAAAATGGAAGCAGTCACTAGGATGTAATATAGAACCATTGGTTTCTGCAATTTTTTAAAATGTCTTTTCTTTTATTGTTTGAGATTTCATACATGCATACAATACAATTTGATCAAATCCAGGCCTTATCACCCTCTCACCCTCTCTGCCCATCCTTCTACTCTCCAGGATCACTTTCTCCTCCCAACTTCAGGTGTTCTTTTTCATTTTTTTTAAACACATAGGGTCTACTTAATGCAGCATGTATGTACATGGTTGTCGGACCATCCCCTGAAGCATGAGTAGCTTGTTACGGGCTACATGCCTGAAGAATACTGTCTCTACCTCTTCCTGTAGCCGTCAAAGGCCAACAACTCTTTAGATAGAAGTGGGATGAATTCATAATCTACTTTTCATAGATAATAACTGAATAAAAGTTTGACAGTCATCGTTATAATGATATAAAGAAAAAAAAGTTTCAGAATGATTAAATAATGGCACGAGGAAAGGGTAAATTGCATTGTATATTGGTAATTTGCCTTGTACTGTTTAAGCTCACTGAGAAACAAACTTCAAAGCTTGGGTTACCTCCATGACCGCCCCATTTCAGACTTAAGTATGTTTACTTCACAAATTATCTGCCAAGGCCCCTTGTCTGTGATGGACTGGGCCTCCTTACTAACTCTGTGACAGTCAAGAACAGAAAAACTGCCCAAGACCACAATCATCATGTTCTTGCAAACACTTAGAAAGTGAACCATTTCCAAAAGACATTCTATTGCTTATCTCATGACAAAAAAATATGCCTGTAGGCAGAGAGAGAAGTAGGAAGTTCAGACATGAGAAATTTGTCCCTAGAGAGAGAAATAAATTTGGAAATCCAGCTGCCTCAGTTCCTCCCACTTGATTTTTGCTAGACCCTGTGAGTGACCAATTTAATTTTATCTCCACCTGTTGCTACCTGTACTGTTACTTGGGAGCCTCACCGGATGAGGATGGGGCACTCCATATTCCCCAGGACTCTCTTGAATATGAGCTTTGGCTGGTTGCCCCACTGAAAATTCCTCTGCTGCATAATTTAAGCATCAGATTGGATGATGTTTTTCAATCTATCTATCATATATCTCTTCATGTTTATTTTATTTTGCTTGCTATATCTATAATAAATACACTAATTCAAAAGCAGAGTATGAGCATTGTAAATAATCATTGTTGGAATATACAGAAGAAGTAAACAAGATTGTTTTGTTGGAGGTTTCACTAAAGATTTGTTAAAGTTATAATTTATGGACTGAGGTACAAGGATGAGTAAAACAGTCAATTAAAAAAGCAAATAAAGGTTATGTCTCATAACCTAAATAAAGGTTACTTCTCATAAGCCTCCGTGATCCATGAAAGCACTTAGTATGCTTCAAAAAATGAAGGAAAAACAAAATCACTAAGTTGGTAGTCCATGAGTAAAACAAAGGAGGTTGACTTAACAGTAGCCATGACACAAAGGGCCCTCATTGTCTACCCATGAACAGTAAGAATGAAAATTCATGCTTAATTTGATGTGAAAGATAATTTTTGTAATAATTAGCAGGAAGTGTCTGACATGACTTTACACTTTTGGTAAATTAATTATTACTACAGAGTTGTAAGTGAATTAGAAGGTGCTATTTTGTAAAAAAATATTCAAGAATGAAAAACTGCTGGTCTGCATTTTAGTAGGACCATGAAAACAGAACTCATTGTAATCCTGTAATTTATCGATGGGCCTCAAGAATAAATGGAAAAAAACACTTTAAGTGCTATATCATGTATTCAGGTGCATATAATAAGAATTTTTCAGTATATATGCTTGTTCAGTATCCTTTAATTTAGTCTTATTTTTTATGGCTGTTGAAATGCTACAGACATCGATCTAAAGTTCAACTAATATTTCTTTAAGAACAAAAACCACTTTTGTTTTTATAAAATCTTGGAACTGTCCAGATTTTTCTATCCAACATTTGCATTTTTACTGAATAATTGCACAATATTTAGTTTCCTTTGGCTAGTGGAGGCAAAAATTGAAATTTTAAAAGCTGGGACACAGAACAGGAGAGGTGGTTTTTTTTTCTCCAACAAAATATGCACAAATCTAATTTTGCTTTTGCAATTTCTATGTTCCTCTGCCAAAGGCACCCTTCTCAGGAATAATGCTGTATATAAATCCCTTTATAATGCGGGTGCTTGAGGTAAGGATGTTCCGGCCAGATAAGTAGCAGGCGCTGGCCTTGTTAGGAGATCAATGTGTTATAACAGATTTGGAATGAATATGTAGTTGTGTTTTGAGGGGGAAAATATCATCAGTGTGTTTTTAGAGATAAAAGAGCTTTATAAAGGACCATCTATTCTCAATGTCGCCGAAAAAAGAAACTGAAGTTCACAATGGGTGAGTCAATTTCTCAAGGTCACTCTGCTAATTAGTGGCAGAAGTAGACTTGAACTCATGCTTGCAGGTTGGGGCCACTACACTTGTTCCCCCTTGTTTGACCCAGCATGCATATGCATCTGACAGACGTGCCGTTGCCTCCGTGAGACCCTACTGAGAA
>CABHPH010157277.1:0-19653 GCA_902168325.1 Peromyscus nudipes | reverse complement strand
AAGACAGCTTCTTAATTGGAGTTATAAACCTGACTGTAAAGCAAAAACATATCTTTAAGTCTACAGGAGGTCTCTTCAGAGTTTAAGAATATAAGATCAACTCTGGGAAAAGGGCAGATCCAAAGGCATTTTCACTTTCTTCCCCTGAACTTGTTGAAATTCCCTCCAGATTTTGAGTGTCTCTCTGACACTTTAACTTTTGAGATTAAGAATGCCCTGGTAGGAAAAAAAATCACAAAAAAAAATCAATCATTTCTACCTCACACATTGCCATAGGGTTTTACAAATTACAGATGCTTGAAACAGCTTTGTATACGATCATACATAGTGCATGAATTCAGTTTTTAAAGAACTCATCTTTCCCTTCCTGTAATTTATTGTAAAGTTTCTTTTTTGTTTATCTATCTTTTATCTATCTATCTATTTATTTGTTTTTTTGAGACAAGGTTTCTCTGTGTAGCTCTACCTATACTGTAACTCACTCTGTAGACTAGGCTGTTCTCCAACTCACAGAGATTGGCTTGCTTCTATCTCCCAAGTGCTAGGATTAAAGGCATGTGCCACCACCACCCAGCTGTAAGGTTTTTTTATTTTTTTATTTTTATTTTTTAAGTATTTCCATTCTGAATCTTAGTTAAAAAAATCTAACCTCAGCTAATTGAATATCCCTGATCATTCCACAAATTATGTTCAGATTGAAGGATTTTATTCATTGACAATGATTAGTTCAGGGATAGAAGTTTGAGAGTGAATGTGTGGCATGTTGCAATAATGAGAAAGCAAAGATCTTCTTGCTTCTTGCTTTATCTGACCTTCATTGATGCATCCTTGCCTACTTCTGAATTCTCACCCTTATCTGGCACCACTCACGAAAGTGTCACTTATGTTCCACTGGTGATTGTAGCAAATCCAGGTTTCTTGTTGATGAATGTGTAATGACTCAACACTCTAAAGATATCACCAACTTTGCACCAGGCACTTTTTCCTACTATGATAGTATATGGCAATTGTAGAATCTCACACAGGGTCTTGTGTTGGCCCAGCTTTCCTCTATTCTCAAATCAGTTTACAGTTTCTTCTCCCAATACCCACTGGTTTTGTAAGAGGTGAAAGCGTCTAAGTTCTCTTTGATACTCTCTGTACATTTCCTCACTAGAAGATGACTGAGATCCAGGCTAGATATAATTTGGCACCTCATAATTTCTTCAAAACTATTTTTTTTAATTTTACATACTAAAGATCCCCTTCTTCCCTTCTACCCTTCCAGCATCCCCCTCCCAATCCACCCCTTATTCCCTTCTACAAGAAGGTAAGGCCTCCCATGGGGAGGTACATTTAGTAGAGGCAGGTCCAAGCCCCTCCCCCTGTTTCAAGGCTATGCAAGGTGTCCCATGATGGAAGTAGACTCCAAAAGGCCTCCTCATGCACCAGGGATGGATTCTGACCCTACTATCAGGGGAATTCTTAAGCAGATCATGTTACACAACTGTCTCACTATGCAGAGGGCCTAGTCCTATTTTATAAAATTGAATTGAATTAAAACATAAGAATTTGCAACCACAAATTCATTTCTTGTTGTTGGCTTTTTACCACATAAAGTAAGTAAATTATTTCGTGGGTGAGAATCAGGGCTACCAAAGCCTGAGGCTTTTAATATTGTCTTCCATATGTGTTAAAAAATTTACTACAAATATTGAATATTTCCATCCGAGCTATTAACATTATAATTTATGAGATGATTTGTAGCAGAATCCTGTGCTGTTTTTCCCTTTGGAGGAGGGGGCCAAGTAGATGCAGAGTCAAACCACATAGAATCCAGGAGAATGGTAAAACAACAAGCTCAGTTTTTTCAGGAAGAGACAAGCCTTATATCCCCTCCACCCAACCCTGGGGGAAGGTCTGATGAATATGCATCTGCTGGAGTGACATGGCTGCCTCTCATTGGTCCAGGTCATCTCCAGATCATGTCTCAGCTGCTGTTGCTAAGGCCCTTAGGCAGACCCAGGTTGGCTCTCAGAAAGTATCTTTTTTACTGGTTTGGGCCAGCTGGCCCTCAAGCCTGTTAGGGATGAGTCATCCCATAATGATTCTCCTAAAATACCTCTCATGTCCCCATATAATACTGCTGACCATTTTATGACAAATTTTGTCTTAGAATTCTAGCAAGGATAAACCTGAGGTGTCTTACATACACTACATCTATGGAATCTGTTAGCATCTTAAATCTTTACAGTAAATCAGCTCCAACTAGAGAAACAATCTTGATAATCTTTCATTAAACCTGATATACTGTTTGTGTTCCACTACTTATTTTCTTCAACATTGATTTTATTTCTGGATACCATATTAATTATTAGACATTATACTTCCTTAGGTTACTCTTGACAATGATAATTTCTCAGACTTCCTTTGACAGTTATAAAAAACTTGGAGAGGTACTCTGCATAATGCCTATCAATTCAGAAGTGACAGTTGCATTTCAGCTAATCATACTTGGGTCATGTGGTTTTATGAGAATGGCTATAAGGGTCAAGCGGTATTCTTAACACATGACACAAAGATGAAAATAAATTGATAATGAATTTCTTCATCAATTGGCTTATAGGAGATGGTGTTAAAACTGATTCCTTGAAAAACACTGTATATGAGTTTTTTTTCATACTCTAAGTTATTAAATTCCCCTTTGTTACTTTACATTCTTTGAAGGAAGGTACTTTGTACCACTGCCCACTAATAGCACTGAATGTTGTGCTCAGCTTTCTTACCAATATTGTAATAACATTAATAGTGGGAAAGTTTTCTTCCTGGAAAATTTCAGCAATCTTCTTATCTCCCATTTATATATCTTTTTAATTCTTTTGTGTGCATATATATATGCAGTTGTAAACTCATGTGCATGGGCATATATACGGCAGGCAGATCTCTGAGTCTAAGGTCAGCTGGCCTACATAGGTGTATGCAGGCCAGCAATGGCTATTCTATCTAAAAATCAAACAAAAAACAAACAAACTCACTCACTCACTTACTAACTAACACTTTTGTCTCTTGTCTACTGGCTGTATGATGTCCAAGATGCATAATATGCATGTAGTTCCTTCTTAAAATGTTCATTTTATTGGTGATGGATAAAAGAATAAACGTTTTAGGTGCCAGTGTGCTTGTTCCTAATGGGTTGCATTGTTTCCAAAAGCATTCTTGTTCTAGAGCATGGAAAGACATATGTATACACAAGCCTGTGCATAAGTATATATGTTTAAATATCCATAGACATAGACATAGACATATGCCAACAAGATTTCTGGTGTCATAATAATAAAGAAAAAAGTTTTGGGGCTAACAAATTGCAGAATAGAGTTAGTTCACAATTGGCTAATTCTACCACTTTTGATTACATGGTGAAGAAGTGAATTGTGGTAGCTGAACATGACAAAAATGTTGAACTCCTGGTCAGATTATGCAAAGGAAGTACTAAAGCCCTAATATCCCCATTGGCAGGTATGCCTCCAATGGTCATAATATCTTCCAATTGGTTCTACCTGAAGATTCCATTATTTCACATTAGCAACATAAGATGAAGACCAAGCCTTCATCATGGGAACTTTTGGGAATTCTATACAAATAATTCTCTTTACTCATTGTAAGCTATTATAAGTTAATGAAAATATTCTTACTCTATTCTTCTGTTCCATCCATTTTTGTTTAGCATTATTCTGATAGCCTCTTCTTAACATTATACATATGTAACTTTATGTCTTGGAGAATTGCTCACTTTACTGTTATATACAAACCTGCTTTATCTCTTATACTTTACCTTCTGAAGTACACTTTATCTAGACTTAATAAGCCAATGGAATTGTCTTTGTATTAATATTTCCATGGCATTTTTGATCACATATAAACTGGTGAATCATTTTTTGTCTGTATTTAGATAGATAACACACGAAATGAAGAGTGATAAATCATTGTTGAGTTCAAACATGTTTGGACTACTGCCAAAGTCCTTTCTCTGCTTTCAGTGTTACACATGAGCACATCACATGATTCCATTGTAGTTTCCTTTGCATGTCAATGAGTGGTAATGTATCTCTTTCCCACTTCTGTTGGGCCATTTATTTTCCTTTTGTAGAGATTGTCATATAAGTAAAAATACAAATTTTAGCTAATTCTAAATTCATCCTTGTGGTGGTCAGTGCTGGCTGTTAACTTAATGAAACTTAAAACTACCTTGAAGACAAACCATTAGGCATATGTATGAGGAGTTATCTAGTCTATGGTCATTAAGAAGAGGAAACACACCCTATTTGTCAGTATCTTTATTCTATGGTCCAAGGTCATGAACTGAACAAAAACGGGAAAAATTTCCAAGTTTAGGCATTCACTCTTCTTTGCCTCATTCCTGCACATACAATCTCCCCAGCTGCTTCAGGGTCCTACCTCAGGGACTGTCCCATTGTGTTGTGCTGTTTCTTCTCTCAACCTGTACGCCAAAATAAATGCCTTTCCTACAAGTTCTGTTTCCTGGAGTATATTGCTGCAGAAATGAGACAGGAAATTAAAATGACTTTTATTTAAAAGTCATAATTCACTATAAGTAAAGAAGTGAAGATAACTTATAGTATAAGGAAATATAACTTCTTCCCACAGTCTTTGTGAAATGTTCTTTAATATCATTCACTCATGCCATAAGCCATTATCAGAAAAACATTGTTATTATTATTACTTTAAGAAAAAATTGCCTTTACACAATTCAAATTAAGAAAAATTACCTGTTTCACTCCTTAACATTATATATGTATGTGTGTATGGATTTTTTTGTATGTATGTATAATATATGGAAGTTTATAGAAAAACATTTCAAATACATCTCTAAAATTATATACATATATGTATAATAAATATAAGTTTTGAGATGTTCTTGATATATTGTAAGTTTTTTTAAATTTCTTCATAGCTGGTTAAGTGGTAAGTAATCATTTCCATTTTGGTGATAAAACTTTAACATTGTCTTTTTCACTTTGATAGCTGATATCAGTAACTATAGAATTATTACTGGTGATTTGATATTTTACTTTGAACATTTACTATTTTGACCCACTTTCTTCTGATTTGTATATTTTCTGATGAGAAGTTTGCCATTAACTGAACCTGTTCTTGTTTCTGTATTGTTAAGGTATGTATTTTCTTTTCACTTTTGAATTTGACTCATTGAAATATTTTATGTGCAAGGTTCTGTATTCAGTATCTTTAACACAATATATTTGTAGTTATAATCTTTCCAAAGTATTTTTTATTCAGAGTATTATTAGCTGTTCTCTCCATTTTCAAATTTAGCATTTTGGATTTGACATCTCTCCTAAGATTTGGAAATTTAGTGGTCACTATTCCTTGTTCTATTTATCTGTTTGCCATTTTGGTTTGAAAAGTTTTCATTATTCCACTTTTGTGTGTCCAATTTACCATCAAAACTCTGACAGAGTTTTCACCTTCACTCTGCTTGGACAACCACCGAGGTTTTCTCTGACCTTTTCTCTGACAACGGAGTGGTGGACTGCAGGGAGTCTATGAAGCCCATTGTCACCCACCAAGACTTCACTCCTAGTTTTTCTCTTTTTAACGAATGTACATTCTACCTCCAGCTACTCATAATGTTCCCAAAGAAGTACTCATAAAAGATCTTACTTTAGTGGTTTAGATGAGCAGGTGTCAGCTGTGATTCTTTTGACTTTCTTATATCTTCAGATTTTGAGGTATGTATAAGAAAAGTGATTGATTTTCAAGTTGCCCAGATTCATCTTGTGAAAAAGGGACAGATGGATGCAATGATCATTATTTGATGTAGCTCTAATCAGAAGTCTTTAGATTACTAACATTAAATAAATACTTGCTGTAATTTATTTATATATGAAACTTAATAATTCTAAGACTAACATACCTGTGTATGATGGATTACACATGTAGTCCCTATATTCAGAGACTGGGGCAAAGCCAGGACACATTTAATCTGTTGTGCTTTTATGGCAATCCTTGACTGTCAATTACCTATGAACAAGAAGTAATGTCTAATTTATTTCAATTTTTAGTTTTGTAATACAAATAGAATAAATCTCTTTATATATTGACACTCACTATTGATATTGATACACACACACACACACACACACACACACACATATTTCTTTTTAAAATGTCAAAATGGAAAACGCATAATCAAAGGGAAAAATGGTGTCCAGAGAAAGACACTGAATCATTTGTGTGAAAGTTCCAGAGAAACTGCCCAGTTAGCAGGAGTAACAGTGACAAAAGAAACGGTGACATTGTTTCCACATTGCTGAAGAATATCAAATCATACCATGGTGGCTACATATATATATGAAAAAATATCTAAACTATCAGATGACATGTAGATACAAATACTACTTTTCTCTTTCCCATGTTTTTATGTAGTTACCTGTTTTTTTTTTATTTGAGTATTGTCTTAGTGAGGGTTTCTATTGCTATGATTAAACATCATGACCAAAGCCAAACTGGGGAGGAAAGTGTTCATTTGGCATATACTCCCATATCACCTTGTATCTTCAAAGGAAGTCAGTGCAGGAACTCAAACAGGGCAGGAACCAGGAAGCAGGAGCTGATGCAGAGGGCATAAAGGGGTGCTGCTTATTGGCTTGGTCCCCATGGATTATTTTGTTCTGCCTGCTTTCTTATACTACCCAGGACCACCAGACCAGGGATGGCACCACCCATAGTTGGCTGAGCCCTCCCCTATCAATCACTAATTCAAAAAAAAAAAATCCTTACAGGCCTGACTACAACCTGATCTTCTGGAGGTGTTTTTGCTTTAAATTGAAGTTCCCTGCACATCAGAAGAGGACACCAGATCTCATTACAGAAGGTTGTGAGCCACCATGTGGTTGCTGGGAACTGAACTCAAGACCTCAGGAAGAGCAGCCAGTGCTCTTAACCTCTGAGCCATCTCTCCAGCCCCAAAGATTTATTTTATTATGTACACAGTGTTCTGTCAGCACGCCAGAAGAGAGCTCCAGATCACATTACAGATGGTTGTGAGCCACCATGTGGTTGCTGGGAATTGAACTCAGCACATCTGGAAGAGCAGTCAGGGCTCTTAACCTCTGAGCCATCTCTCCAGCCCCCACATGAACTATGAACCAATGGCTGAGGGGCCCCCAACTGGATCAGGCCCTCAGAATAGGTGAGACAGTTGATTGGCTTGATCTGTTTGGGAGACATCCAGGCAGTGGGACCGGGTCCTATGCTCAGTGCATGAGTTGGCTGTTTGAAACCTGGGGCTTATGCAGGGTCGCTTGTTCGGCCTGGGAGGAGGGGCCTGGCTCTGCCTGGACTGAGTCTACTAGGTTGATCTCAGTCCTCGGGGGAGGCTTTGTCCTGGAGGGGGTGGGAATGGGGGATGGGCTGGGGGGAAGGGGAGGGGGGCGGGAGGGGGGAGAACAAGGGAATCCCTGGCTGATATGTAGAACTGAATGGTATTGTAAAATAAAATTAAAAAAAATAACTAAATAAATCTGCAAAAAAAAAAAATTGCAGTTCCCTTTCCTCAGATAACTTTAGGTTGTTTCAAGTTGACACAAAACTACCCAGCACACATATCAAATATCTCTAGAGATTCATGTGTTCAAGTACTGAGTTGTTTCCCATACGGTAGAGTCTTTGAAATGTGATTTGCCTGTGAGGCTGCTAATATGTCACTCATGAGAGTGATTTTTTTTTCTACAATTTTGTAATCCAACACAATGTCTTGGGATCTTGATTCCAATACCCTCTCTTATTCCTCTTTGGCTGACCCACTTTTTGTTCCTCACTAACTTCCTCCTACTTTCATTCCAAATATATCTGTGTGTGCATGTGCGTAGATCATTTGTATGTGATGACC
Source organism: Peromyscus nudipes (assembly GCA_902168325.1). Classification (NCBI taxonomy): domain Eukaryota; kingdom Metazoa; phylum Chordata; class Mammalia; order Rodentia; family Cricetidae; genus Peromyscus; species Peromyscus nudipes. The sequence continues at coordinate 11,744 of CABHPH010157277.1, read as the reverse complement.
GCTACCCTGCATACAGGACAGCAATGGCCATGTAATAGTCAGAAGACAAAACCTCATAGAACTTGTTCTTATTTTCCATTTTTACTGTCTTTCCACATCTTCTTCCAAGAAGTTCCCTAGATCTCAGAGTGGGTGCTACAGATTATTCATATCTTTTAACACCATGCAGTACTAGTCTAGAAATCACTGCATGGGTATTAATTACATTTTTAGGGAAATTAATATGAAGAAAGATTAGTAATTATAATTATGGACTCCTCACCTTAATGTAGACTTGGTGGAAAGCACATACACACACGCTTACATGCACACACACACACACACACACACACATTCACACATACAAATACATACTCACCATCTGCTTTTAATTCCTGTATCAGTAACAAACTAAAAACTACATTGAAGAAAGGAAAGGAAATCACTCCTATTATTAGGTGTTATAATGTTTTAGAATCAAATACAAGCAGTTATTGAAAAGTTATATATTTTTATAACCATCTATGTTTATGTATAATATATATGCACATTCAAAATTTAAAATAAATCAGAACATTAAGCACATATTATTACATTTTTAAAGTTTTTGAGAAAAGGGTGACTATGAGATCTGTTGAGGAAATATTTCTTCAAGTCAAAATATTGTAATGCAAAGAGATGAAGCAATTGGAAGTGTCACACTGTTAAAATTGAACTCTAAATATAAGTATTTGCTGAAAATTAAAACAACGTAAGTGAAAATTAATAAGCAAGTGTACTCGAGAAAATGTCTATGATTCAGGAGGCAATTCAAAAAAGAGTATAAAAATGTAGAATGTTCTTTACACCTCTTTCTAAGCCTTTATAGGAAGGTAAAGATTGGTACTTGAGAAATCTGCATGTTTAAGGCCCAACACATTATGGGTGATAGCTCAGAAAGCTGGGAACCTGGAGCACACTGCACAGTCCGCAGGCAGTTCCACAGATTGGAGAGTGTCCTTTCGAGGTTTCTTCATTGATCTAAACCACTTTCCCAGGAACTCCAACGGTTTCTGTTGCTTCCAGGAAGTTGGTCTGTTTTAAGAGTCTTCTTCGCAGCTCCCCTTTTCTGAGAGTCTTTTTTACTACTTGGCTTCACTAGTCTCAGAGGGACTCTAAGGTTTTATTGCTTACTCTGGCAGGGAGGAGCTTAGTGGACCTAGTCAGTTTCAGGGACATCCTGGAGCTCTTTTGAGTAGTTTACCTTCCTGCTTAAGGCTCTTCCCTGTAGGTAGCAATGTGTCAATCTAAGAGGAAACTGTTACACATCAGGGCCTTATAAAAAGAAGGTGTCTCAAAAAACAATTAAATAAACAAACAAAAAGTACAATCAGTTGCTTCTCTATTTCATGAAGATATCTAGCACAAGATTTATCATTTTTTAGGGGAATTTTATGACTAGAATCAGTTTTGTTGACTTATTGACTAAATGAAAAGGAATTACAGATTCTATGAAGTTGAGAACCTGTGTAACGTTCTATGCTATATGCTTAGTTGTCCTCTGTGTTTACATAACTGACTACACATTATATTCACATAGAAGAGCGATCATACAGCATTCATCATTCTGTGTCTGATTACTTTCTCCTATCTTTTTTATCCATTTTTTTCAAAGAATTGCTATACCTAAATTCACATATAAAATCATCATTTTCTGCTATGTTTATTTGCTGGCTTAAAGAAAGAAAGATCATCCCAGGTGATCTTTGGTAAAAATTTTGAGATTTACAGATTATTAACTCTTTTAGGGAAGCACATGTTAAGATTATATGCCTTCTCTCATTTCCATAAAGGCATGTGTGGTTATGCCTAATATACCTTATATTCCCTAGGGTAGTATTCTGAAATCATCAAGGTTGTATGATTTTTCCAAATCCACAAACTCAAGTGGGTCACTAGTTTTCGGACTTCTTGTTTTATACTTACTGGGGAAGCCCAGGCATGTTATGATTGGAATGCACACAGCATAATCTCAAGTCCTAAGGTTTTCAGGTCAAGCATTTTACAAAGCAAGACATGCCTCAACCCTTACTTTTCTTATTTTAAATATTTATCATATGGAAAATAATTTCTGAATAGAACTGTTCCAGGAAATTATCAATAATACAAAATATTTTTGTTTTGTTATCTGTATGTAAAAATGATATATGTGTATTCATTGACTTACATTTTTTCACAAAGTTCATATTTTGATAATAAATTGTATTATTACCTTAAATATTCAAGTACACGATCTCTTCTTCTATAATTATTAGTGTTAGAGACACACACATGTACACATATATGGAAACTACTAAATCAACTTAGTATTAGTCCTGTGTGTGTGTGTGTGTGTGTGTGTGTGTGTGTGTGTGTGTGTATGTGAGTGTGTTTAGAGCTGACTGCTAAGGATTAGACAACTTAGCATAGGGATCTTTCCCAGAAAAAATATGAGTCTCCCTCTTTCAGCATACTTTAGCTCCTCACCTAGGGGCTATGCTTGATATTTCTTCCGTACACTTTATCCTTTCTACTGGGATGGTCATTATGTAGGTCTTGTTTGGACAACTATTATTGTTGAGAGTTCATGGATGCAACATCCCTGTTATGTCTAAAAGAAACGATCTAGTGTCAGAAATCCTGGTCCTTTGTCTCATGATAATTCTGCCTTTCATTCATGATAATCCATGGGTCTTAGGTGTAGGCATCATGTCATAGATGTACCAATCCAGTTGTGGCTGAGCTCTCACGGGGTCCTTTCTACTGAGCAGGACTTATGTCCAATTAGATAGTCTTTGGTTACTGACAAGCTAAGGCTATCACTATTGCACCATTGGGGTGATCTTTCTGGCTGGTCATTGTTTTGATTTTTAGGCTTTTCTGGGTAGGACTATCAATTACTTTTCCCCTTTGCAATTTGCATAGCACCATAAAATATTGTAACATCTAGTCCACAGAGAGTAAGTTTCTAGGTCAGTTCTACCTCAGTTTATTCAAGTTCTGTGCCAATAGAGTCTTACCTTCAAGTTTGGGGACGCTACCAAGGATAATGACAGTCGCCTATATTCTTTGGGGAGTTTCTTGTATCCTGCTGAACAAAAACTCAAAGGGTAGTTTTTCTGGGGTTTTGTTTGACAGTCTATAACTCTAGTGGGGGAACATTAACTCTGTCACATAACTCCAGGTAAACTCTGTATGTTCACACATATATAAAGAAATATCTTTATCTATGGTTTTACAAACATCATTAGTGGTACTTATTTCTCCTTTCTCCCTCTACCTCTACATTATACTCCATTTTTGCTCCTCAGAAAAATTCTCCACCCCTTGTTTTTATCTCCTGCCACAGCACCTCTGTCCTATTCTCTTTCTTTCAAGCTTCCCCTACTTTGTCCCTTGTTACATTCCTGGATACTGTGATTACTTCTGGATATTCACTCAAATCAAAAGATTTTAAACTAAGATGCGGAATTAAGAGGAAATATACAGCAGTTGTCTTTCTAAGTCTGTATTACCCCCCACTCAGTATATTTTCCAGTTTCATAGACTTATCTGCCTTTTTAACAATTTCATTTTTTAACAGCCTAATAGAATTCCATTGTGTATATGTATCACATTTTCATTACCAACTCTTCAATTTAAGGAAGTTTAGGTTGCTTCAAATTTTTTGCTATTGTGAATAGAGTGGAAATGACCATGGACAACCAAGTATCTCTGTAGTGGGATGTTTTGTCTTTCAGGCATATGCCAATGGGTGGTATAGCTGGGTAATATAGTAAATTTATTTTTAGTTTTTTGGAACTTCTCCACACAGATTTTTTAATACACACTATCTTTTTTATAAAAACAGACACTAAAAGGTAAGTATACAAAATTAAAACTGGAGCAAATATTGTGAATACAACACTGTTAATGGTTAAAAGGTCAGCAAACTATTTGTATTCAACCTCTATGCTTCAATTTTCTTATCCTGGCATTATTTTTTATAATAAACAAGAAAAACTATAATGTATTTTCAATATAGCATTGAAAAAATTCAATTGAAATTGTGTGTATTGTATAAATTTATACATTAAGTACTATAAATGTAAACGGAGACTTTTCTCTGTCCTGCCCCACCCTGCAGCCACTTATTTTTTCCAAATAATTACTCAGTGGCTTGCATTACTTATAAAGGCTTGGTAGATAGCTCAGGTTTATTACTAAATAGGTCTTACACTTAATTAAGCAATGATTATTATCTATGTTTAGCCACGTGGCTTGGTACCTTTTCTAAGGACGACATTCTCATCTTGCTTCCTCTGCATCTGGCTGGTGACTCCTGATTCCTCCCTTCCTCTTCCCAGCATCCTCAGTTTGGTCACCCCGCCTATACTTCCTGCCTGGCTACTGGCCAATCAGTGTTTTATTAAATCTATTCAAGAGACAAATCCTTACAGTACACAAGAGGATTATTCCACAGCAATAAAAATAAATATTAATGCACCAATAATTTAAATAACATTTGAAATAGATGCCCTTATTGAGACTAGGAGCTTCTATAAAACATAATTTTCCAGCTTTATTTAAGTAATATTTAATAGCTATGCTTTAGACAAAATAATGCAAAATAACTCCCTTATGGATTAAAACTGTCAGATTAATTATCTAAATTAGTCCTTACATAAATGTTTTTAGCTTGTCGTTTTATATTCTCATCACTATAAAACTGTGTATTATAGTTACAGGACTGTGCAACTTCATCTGATATTTTGGGCTAATGGTGATTATTTTAATCAGCTTTATTAAGAACTAACTGATACATAAAAATATGCACATGCACACACACAGGTAAGTATATAAGTACATATCTTAATAAGTTTGTATATGTGAGGATGTATAGCATTACTAAAATAATACTTCATCGAAACAAGATAAAGTTAAAAGTCAGATACAGCATCACCATTTATGATGCCTTGGATGTCATCAGGAAGGACTGCATACCAGGATGTTTCTCTACCTGTTGAAGGTAGATAAAAGCTGTAGCTCAGGCCTCTGCCTTATCCATATCAACACCACTGTTCCAACACAATCAATCAGCACAGTAGCATATTCTGTGGGAAAGTCAGCAGATGTGACTTGAAGATGAATTGGGAGCAGATGTGATGAGCTGTGTAGTTTGCTTTTACATAGACAAATGTGGCTATAGCCATCATAATTGGAAAGTGCTTCAGCTGCAGAATCCACTCTGTCTTTTAAATGCCAGCCTTGTGTTTCATACTTTCTTGTAGGTTCCAAGAAAATCACAGGGAAGACTTCCAAATCTAAGGTCTTCTTCTGGGATATAGGCCATTTATTTAAAAAAGATTAGTAGAAAGTAGTTGAAAAGACAGACATTTATTTTACTATGATAAAATGTGAAAATTTCAACATTTTACTGTTACAATGATAGAAGATAAAAAAAAAAATAAGAGAAAACTGTCTTTCTCAGAACCAGAATGGAAAAGAACTAAGAAGGCGGTGATAGTGTTTACAGAATTATAGAGAGCGAGTTTTGAAAAGAAGACTTTGTTTACTTTGTGGGTAAATTTTGAAAGTGCTATATCCTTCCTCAAAAAATTTCACTATATTCAGCTTTTAGGCCTCCAGCCCTGCACCCCAAATATGTCATGAACCCTTAGACAGAATCTCTTGCATTGGCTACCTAACCGCATATTTTTTAAGGAAAAGTAATCAGAAAATATGTCGCATTTTATTTGGTTAATTCTCTGATGATTTCACAGACTCTTGGTAACAATGATCAGTTCTGAAATCATTTCTGCTACTACCCCTCATACCAAACCTGTATTTGTCCAGTGATGTGCCAGCAGGTAATACAATTAGTAATGGTACTGAATTGTTTTTTATTTATTCTGTTTTTAAATATATAGTATGTAAGTCTAAATATCTTTAAAATGCTGATACCTTTGTATACTCAGCAGGTGTGTGTGTGTGTGTGTGTGTGTGTGTGTGTGTGTGTGTGTGTGTGTATAATATGTGTTTCTTAATGGAGAATTATGTTACCTACAGCTTGTCAGTCAATATTCTGGCAGTCTTCACTGCTTTAGTATTTCCATACTCAAAAGTTTTTTCAAGTGGTTTTCCTGAGAACTGCATCTCTGGACACTGCCAAATGATAAGGAAGAAAAGGCATCCTGAAAACTGTCCAGAGACTTCTCTGACACCCGATTGTACTTCACACAAACTGCATTGCACAAAGGCATAATGTGTTAGAACAGTCTCCTGAGATAAGAAAATATTCTTCCTTTCTGTGACTGAAGACAAAGTGCAGTGAATCCTGGCATCTAATAATTCACAACACACACAGGTAAAATGTCTTCTGTGGAGTCGTAATTCTTATTCAACCTGTTGTAAGTTTGTAGGCTTCCATTTGTCCACTTATATCATGAAGAGTATAACATGTAATTTGAAAGAAGGGATAAAGAACTTATATTGTATAAATTGTCTTTTAGAAAAGCAAACCATCCACAGTAGTACACCCAGAGTGTTTGATGGCTTGATTCTGAATCTTACTTACTATTTACGTGCAGGAATATCCATAACAATGAAAATTAGTTTTCTCAAATGTGAGATAACAACTACATTTTATAGTGAATGAAAAATAAAAAGGAATAAAAATGACAAAGAAATTAAAATACTACCCAGCATACCTTAATGTCTCAATATTATTAGAATTTATTTTTAAATATTAATTTATTTACTTTATGTGGGATATGTATGGGTGACATTGCTGGTGAGTATGCATTAGTGTCATAAGACACATATGAAGATTAGATGGGAGCTCTCCTCCATCATGTGGGTCCTGAGAACAGAACTCAGGTCATCAGGCTTGGTGGCCTGTGACTTTATCTGATACATTTACCAGCCCAATTTTAACATTTATGAGTTTTAGTATTACTCATTTCTTGTTTCTATCTCTAATTCTATCTATATCTTATGGAATTTTAGAAACCTCTGGACATCTACTTAGTGATATCTAAAATTCAAAGACTGTCCATAATTTCTCCTCTGAGAAATTTAGCATTTCTGCTGTGTTTGATAAACTACTCTGTCCTCAGTTTCTCCTACAAAGCAGACAAGACATGCCCAATGTATTGCTCTAGCTTCCTGTCCTTTAGACTCTTCATTTTTCCCTGGGAAATATTATACAATCATGGAACACTGCATCACAAATATAACTTACAATTGATACCATTTCTTTGTTTTTCTTTTGAGATTTGGTCTTGCTTTATAACCTAGGCTATCAAGGAACATATTCTAATCAGCAGAATCAAGACCTTTCTTCCTCTATCTCATGAGAGTTAGAGTTACAAGAATGTGCCACAGTGGTTGATTTATATGATTTCTTAAATATCATGTAGAACAATGTCCAAGCAAATCCAAAGTTAGGAGAATATACTGTAATTACTCTTTAATCCAATCCAGCATCTTTAACTGTAGTATGTAAGTGACAGATCTTTGCATTTTATGAACATGATACACATTTTGCTTATTTATGAAGGTTTCCATGATTTTACTTCCAATATAAGACAGTATTAACTCTAAACTGACAAAGCAGAAGAAAATAATGAATTTAGAAAATGATTGCTAGGTAGAAGTTAGAAGATAAGACCTAAGTCACTCAACTTAAATAATAGAGCCTCTTTGAATATCAACTTGCTTAACTTGTGCAAAATACAAATGCTAAAAGTAATTTCCTCTGTGTTGCTCACCATATCCTCATCAGCAATTGTTCAGTTATGTTTTCTTTCCATAGTTCTCATTGTCCAAGATATTTCGTCTTGTAACATGGACATCTCAAGACAGTCTGACTCTCATTCTGCCAACTGCAGCCCTTTTGTTCTTCTGACAAATCACATTTTATTTTGATACTTTCATAACTCTTATCAACTGATATTTTAAGAATTCAGAGACATTGATTAATTAATAAAAGCTTCACACCATTTCTGTTCCACACTATTTTAACTAGTTACTCATGGCTACCAAAATCACAGCTTGTCGAAATGCCTTCCTTGTGTTCCATAATCCTTCACCATTCCTTCTTGCTTTATTTTTCAGCTAAGATATTATGTCTTATTATTTTTAAAGCCTCATCAGTTCCAAAATCATCCTGAATTTTTTCTTTCTGTTATGTTCATCCACAAAGTATATAATTAAGATTCAGCTATATGTCAATTTATATATTTCAAAAGCAGTGTCTACTGGGTGTCACAAATTATCATGCTTTAGCACTGTAAATCAATAATTTGTGTGTATGTACATGGGAAGGGATGAATGTGTTGTGTAAGTGTGTATGTGTGTGTGTTCCCACAAGTACATATGTTTGTGAATATGTGTAGAGGTAAGAGGTCAATCTAGCATGTGATTCCTCAGCAAAAGTCACTTTGGTTTATGAAATATGGTCTTTCGCTGATCTGGGACTCACTAAGTAAGCTAGTTTGAACTTTGAGGCCCAGGGATCCTTTGATTTACACCATTAGACATGCTGTAATGGGAGGAAGAAGACATGAAGATCTCAAGCCCCAGCAACAAACTACAAGTAATTAAGGAATCATAAGAATTAGAGAAATAGTCTTTTCCAGTAAAGATTGACATTAATTGGTTACCAAACACCAAATGGTCAACCTTTACCATGCATACATATGCATGCAGATAACGTTGTATGGATTGAGCAAGTTGGGTTAATTTATTTAGGAACACACACACACACACACACACACACACACACACACACACACAAAGGCAGCAACAATTAAAGAGAAAGTAGCCATGAATTTGAAAGAGAGCAAAATGGTTTCCTGGAAAGGCTTGGAGGGTAGAAAGGAAAAAAAAAAAGAAAATTATGCTATTACATGATAGTCTTCCCAAATTTAATATTTAAAAAAAAACTAGAAAATTTTGCACAGCTAAGTTTATAATCCAGCATTGAAGAGGTAGAAGCAGGTGCGTGGCTTGAGCTTGTGGTTAGGAAACCAGCTCTATCACTGCGTACCAGGTTCTGGTGAAATACTTTGTGTCAAAACAACAAGGTGGACAGGATTTAGGGTTAGATCTTTGTCCTACACTGATGTATGCACATATATGAATACCCAAACACAACAGATAAAACTTAAAATACTATTAGTTAGAAATCATCTCAATATAGATTTATGATATAGATTAGATGATTAATTCATAAACATGGAAATATTCATATATACACAGGCAGATTTATATCCATAAAAGAGAAATCATTGAAGAAAACTAAATTCATTCTCTACATCATATTTTGGAAACTGAAATTTGAATATGTATGAATTAATCAATAATAAAAGAGCCATAATTTCAAATTAGATCTGAGAGTCTAAGAAATTTTTCTGAATATATATTCATTATGAATTTTGAACTGTAAAATTTTAACTCTAGATAATAACCAATGCTTGAAAAATACTCCATCTTCCCACGTATCCATTTCCTTTCAGGAAAATGGCTTTGCTGTGTTTAATTGTGCTTCTGATGATTAACTCTGCAGTTCCTGAAATTAAATTTTTATTTACATGGACAAAACATGTAATTTTACAGAAAAATGTGATGTGTGTAAATATATCACAGAGTTTGAGATAGGAGAAGCATGATTTCAATACTTATTCAATCCTATCCCATAATAGGGGTAAGTGTTTTTTGTTTGTTTGTTTATTTATTTTTCCAGTTGGTGCTTTTTTCCCTGATATCTTTGTTATTCATGTGCTTTTTTTCTTCTCTAGTGATTTTTTTACTTGTTTTAGAATTGAAAATTGTGTGTAGGAGTGCTAAGATATTCTTGTTATTGCATTTTAACAATTTCCCTCATTAATCTTCATGTCATTTATACTTATAATCTGGAACTTTGGTTAATCATTCCATAAACAGAAAAATTACATGTTCACTGATCAGTTACTAGAGCTCAAAACTGAACTTTAATGTAATAGAAAACTCAGAACTATTAATTGAATGTGAGGATGGATGGATGATTGAATAAATAAATATAAGGAAACAAGTGGTTTTGGCTCTATACCTGGGTCATTTTGTGAAATATTCATGTACTGGTTTCATGTAGAATAAGGAAAAAGAAATATAATTCAGACGCTTCATAGCAAGAAATTTCATAGTTTTGATTAAAATTCCAATGATTGCTGGTTAAGAAAAGATGACCCCTTTTTTCCTAGTTCAGATCCATGTTTATTAGTTGAATGACCTTGAACAAGTTTCTTCATTTGCAAATGGAAAACAAAAATTATACATTTTTTATTTCCAAGCTCCTTTTATTTTGTTTAGTTGAAGACTTGATAAAGGTTAATTTTCTTTCTGGAAGTGAGGTTTAGCGTCTGCATTTTTTTCTCTTTTTTAAATTAATATTTTTCCTTTATTTTATATACCAACCACAGTTTCCCCTTCCTTCTCCCCTCCTGTTCCTTCCCCAGACTCCCATCTACCTTCCTCCCCATCCCACCACTGCTCCTTCATCCCAGGAGCTCAAGTCTGCTGTCTCTGTGGGTATACAATTTTTTTGTTCAAATTAATGAATTTTATCTTTAAAGATTTATTTTTTAAAATATTTATTTATGTATTTTGCATCCTGACTTCAGTTTCCTCTCGCTCCTTTCTTCCCAGTCCCTTCCCTCATGCCTCCTCTGTTCCCACCTCCCAATCCAATCAGCCTCCATCTCTGTCCAGGAAAAAGCAGGTCTCCCCTGAGTACCAACAAAACATGGCGTATCACTCTTTTCTTTTCCTTTTTCGTTTGTTTGCTTTTCATACACTATCTTGCCACTGCTAGGATTACAGGACTGTAGATTAAACATCCCAGGACTTATTTCTCTGTAGTAAAGTCAAAATTGGAGCTCTTGTGGCTCCTGCCTGAACATTCTATGTTGAATATAAGTGGATGACCAAGAACTATATAGTAAATAAAAACACAACACTCAAAAGGACTTCATTTTGGGAGGAGTAGGAATTGTTCATGGGATAAGGAGCTTTCTGAGTATGAGACCAGAGTTTATAAGGACTGCATAAAAGCCAGGTGGGCATGATTGTGTATCTGGGATCTTTGTAGCAAGCTGGCTAGCAGACTAACTGAATCACCAAGCCCCAAGTTCAAGTGCCCCAATATACAGCGTGGAAAATAATTGAAACACACACACACACACACACACACACACACACACACCAGTAATCTCTGTCCTACACACACACACACACACACACACACACAAACACACAACATGCATAGGCTAAATTAAAAGCCTTTGTTGTTGAAAAAACATGGCATATCAAATTGCAGCAAGACTAAGTGCCTACCCATCCATTAAGACTGGGCATGGTGATCCAGCACAAGGAGTGGGGTCCCAAAGGCCTGTGAAAGAGCCGAAGACAGCCCCTGTTCCCATTGTGAGGGGTCCCATAATAGGACCAACCTGCACTACTGTAATACACACTCAGAGTGCCCAGGTCACTTCTATGCAGGCTCCCTCACTGTGGGTTCAGTCTATGTAAGCACCCATGAGCCCAGGCCAGTTGGTTCTGTGAGCCTTCTTATTGTGACCCTGACTGCTCTGGCTCCTACAATCCCATCTCCTGCCTCTTCTGCAAGATTGCCCAAACTCTGCCTAATGTTCGGCAGTGAGTCTGCATCTATTCCCATCAGTTGCTATAAGATGTCCCTCTGATGACAGTTGGGCCAGGCACCAATC
>CABHPH010157276.1:17044-28464 GCA_902168325.1 Peromyscus nudipes | reverse complement strand
GTTTCCTTAACAAAAGAATATAAATATTTTATCCCCATTATTCTTTACAATTTGACTTCATCCTGAAATACTCAGTAACAAAATAATATGTGTGAAGACAGAAAAGGCTGTCGACCTGGTCTAAAAGAAGAGGACTACTTAACAAGAACAGAGTTAAAGTCAGATCGATAGTGCTATGTCTGGGATTTGAGGGGAATTCTAGAATTGTTATGAAGGGTATTCAGGGAGACGGCTATAAACACACAACAAGTGGACTCAGGTTTGTAATTAATTTAGCAGTTGCTATGACAAAGCTACAGGCAGAGACCTAGCTAATAAAATGTGTCAATCACACAGCCTTTAAATGAAGGAGCAAGGGAACAGTTATTGTAAACTGTAATGTTACTGCAATATTTAATCTTTTCTTCCAGACATGACCTTGTATAATAGATGCTGTGTTGTTTTCTGGGAAAGAGAACTTTATTATAGCTATAGAGCTGTCATATTTCCAGTATTCTGGTTTCCCTTTCATCTTTATGTGTGAAGTTTCTAGGTTTTAAATTAAGTTAACAGAGTACTAAAGGTATTAGTGTTTTATATCGAGTACAACTTACACAGAATCAAAATGAAAATATGAACAACAACTCAAATCATCTACAAAGTTTCCTTTGGGCAGAGATCAACCATACAGTAGAAACTGGTATTCCCTTAGGAATCTGAATAATAATACATTAAAAATGGATCAAATTCCTTGCATAATGATATATCAATTTAACAGATCAAATATAAACATTTGTTTTGTTTCCAAATAATTAAAATCTATAAAAGTGAAAACAAATGTATGTCCTGATATTTTTCCAACTACATAAATATTGCGTGTTTCCTAGATAAATATTATAATAACATAGTTAAAAAAGCATAGCTGACACTACAAATAATTGTGTTTTAAAATAGACTCTCAGCATAGAAACAAAATCATCATAATAATTTTATATATACCAAATATTCCATAACCATAAGCAGGTCAATTAATAAATAAACACACATACTCATCTTTAAGACACAAACACCTACTTCACTAGAAAATTCAGAAAATGATAGATATTTTAATTTTTAACATAGAAATGAAATATACATATGTTTTTTTATTTTATATACATATTTTTTTATTTTTTTAAAGTCTTTCTTTTGATTTATTCTTTGTGTCTTTCAGATCATGCATCTCAATTCTATTTATTTTCTGTCCCTTTGTATCTTCCCTCTGCCTTTGTAACTTCCCCATAAAACAAAATAAAATTTAAGAGAAAAAAGAAGGAAAAAGAAAAAGAAAAAAGGAAAAAACTCATCATCGAAGCTGTAATGTGATATGGTGAGTTACTCAGTAAACTCTTCTACTCATATATCTTTACTTGAAAGTGTTCATTGCAAAGAGGCATTGGTCTGGTTTTAGGCCTCTGGTTTCTGCTCCACTATTGATGCTGAGCCTTCACTGGGACACATTTAGTAATCCTGCTGTTGCCCTGAGTTGTGGAAATGCTGCAGCGTTGTGTCTGCAAGACTGGCCCCTTCACCAGCTCCAGCAGATCCTAGGTCTTAGGTGGAAGTTGGGGTGGGCCAATTCAAAACCCTGGTTAGGGGCCTGGTTAGTCGCAGGGTTGGTCAGCCCGACAGCTATCCCGGTTCTCACCACCAGGGTGAGCTCCACAGCATTGTTCTGGCTAGTTCATCCCTTGCAGCAATGAGCAAGGAGTGGGGCCAGTTCTCCTGTCTTTATACCCGCAAGGTCAGCTCTCCCACACCAAATCTTCAGGGCCAACTCTACTGGGTTGCCCAGGAGAGGCATAGGGGCCACTCTCCCAAGTGCTGGTGGGGGCAGAGACAACTTTCCTTCTCTGATGACATCAGGGTCAGCACTTCTACCTGTCACAGGTGGCGCAGGGGTAGGGAGCTGGAGGGCATCTCTCCCTGCCCACACTACCCTATGGCAGATGAGGGACAGACAGGTCAGATCTTCCATGCCCACATCCTCAGGACTGTTCACCCATATTCTAGTCAATAGGGTCAGTTCTACCATGCTGCCCAGGTGAAGCGCAGGCTATACTTTCCCAAATGCTGCAGCTGATAAGGGGAAGGATCAGCTGCCTTGTCTGTCTCAAGCGGTGAGGGGTGAGGAGTAAGGAGGGGCATCTCTCTCCCATCCACACGCCATATGACAGATGAGTAGTGGGACAACTTTTTCACACTCACAACTTCAGGGCTGGCTTACCCACAACTCTTTCAATAGTGTTGGTTCTATTGTGCTGTCCAGGTAAGATGCACGACCTGCTCTTTGAAGTGCTGCAGCTGGTGAGGGCCAGTGGCAGCTCTCTGGCTCTTATGGCCTCAGGGATAGCCCTCCCACCTGCCTCAGGTGTAAAAGAGTGGGGATCAGTGGCGGAGGACATCTCTTCCCTGCCCATGCTGTCACATGGCAGATGAGGGGCAGGGCCAGATCTCCCGTGCTCACATTCTGGGGGTGGCTCATTCATGCATCGCCAACAGGGTCAGCTCAGCTGTGCTGCCCAGACAAGGTACAGGACCCACTTTCCCGAGTGTTACAGCTGGTAAAAAAAAGGGAAGGGTCAGATCCCTCACCAACTGGAGGTGGTAGGGGAAAGTGGGAGGGCATATATCCCTTGCCACTACCACCACACCACAAATGAGGGCAGGGGTACCAACTATGCCTCTCTCACACCATCAGGGCTGGCTCATTTGTGCCCTGTCTACAGGATCAAGTCTACCGTGTTGCTCAGGTAAGGCAAAAGGCCTCTTCTCTTGAGTGCAACAGCTGTAGAGAGGTGGAAATGTATTTTTAAAGTTCTTCAATTATTTAAATATGAATGTCAGAAACAGAGTTTCAGATTGTTTTAATTGTCTAGGGTTTTAGACAGTTTTTACTTGAAGTAGGCCCTTCTCCTTATTAATCATATTAATTAGGTTATTATATTATGTTATATTATTATATTACACTATTTAGGTTATCATAGTTATTAAAGTCCATTCTTCTTACCAACAGTCAACTGAAGTTACTTAACCTGTATTGTGAGTTGCAAAACTAAAGAGCACAAAAAACTATTTCTCTTCTCCTGGAATTAACCACCAATATGTCTGTTTAGTAATTTATTGAAACATATGTAATGGGCCTGTATCTTTTCAGTTAGTTTGACTGCAAAGTGTTTGTGTGTGTGTGTGTGTGTGTGTGTGTGTGTGTGTGTGTGTGTGAGTGTGCATGCTTTGTGTGTCTCATCCCATCTAGCCAAACTTCAGAATATACAAATAATAATCAACAGAAGAAATTCTCATTAGCCTATTCTGGTCCCTGAAAATATTCATGAGTGAATCCATTCTGCACAACATCAACTTATTACCTACACTTGGAATATTATATATCTGATGACCAACAAATTAAGGTACTTTTCATTTTAATCAGAAAAGATATAGGCCCCTTTTATTTTCCTGACTTAATTTGTTTGCCTGGTGATGTCCATTAACCAGTATTTCCCTTTAAATGAATTTCCATTGTATCCAATTGGGGATTAAAAGATAAACTCTGATTCACTCCTTTCTTCACTCATAAAGAGTGGAATTATGTTGAGATTGTATAGTGGTGTCTAAAGACATTCTACATTAGATCAAGTCCTGATCCTTAACATTTTCCAAAAGCACATCATTAATATTTATTTTATTTTTTTTCTTTAATAATCTTGTGCACATATAAAGTGCATTTTTATTACTGTAATCCTCCTCCTCTTTCTCTGTTCTCCTTTCTACCTCTTTTAACCTCACTCACCTGTCTAAAACTTCAATTCAAAAGATATTTTGAGATCTACCAACTTTAACCATCAGCTAACCAACACTGAAGACATGACTACTTTTTTAACAAAATCAATCAGTACCAATAATTCATCAGGGAAGTCTAGGGACCCAGGGGGCACTTCCTGAACCCTGATCAAAAACTGAGAAGCCCTGGCTTAAGTAAAACCATTACACAGAGCTACAAATGTTGTGAATCATGACTGCATTGAGTGTGCCACAGGCAACACTTCCTAGCCTGCTTCCTGACTTTCCGGGTCTTTATATTCCTTCTGCCCCTTCTTCCATAATGATCCTCAAGTCATGGAGGATGGGTAGGATATATGTTTTCTTTAGAGCTGAGCACTAATTATCACTTATTCTCAGCTCCTTGAGCAGCTACAAATTTGTATTTACTGCGATTCATTACAAAGGTAGTTTTCCCCGATTGAGTCTAAGCATCTGTGATCAGCAACATGAATATTAATAGGCCAGCATTGTCACATGGAATTTCACCTAGACAACAGTAGGAAATCTCCTCTAGGACCTAAGACCTCCAAATTGTGGATTTTTTAATATTGTGGAGTGGGACTCCAACCAATCTGAGATTTGTTGTTTATCTTAATTACAGTCATGCCACTATGACGCAGGTGGACACAGATTGACTTTCACTCTGTGTTCCTTGCTAAGTACAACAGCTGATGTCCTGCTCCTCAATGGGCTTGTGTATCACCTATCAGCTCTACTGAAAGCTAGCCTTGCCCGCAGGAAAGGAGCTTGCATGCCAGCACCAGCCTAAGTTTTCAATACTTTGTGGCCAGTGATTTCTTTAGCAACAAGATCTTATTTTATTGACTAGTTCCTGTGGGCAACCAAGAATTGAAAGACCCTGTACTGCTTTGGAAACTTTGGGACTTCCTTGACTAACAACTCATATAGAAATATGTTACATCGGGCCTTGAAGATCTCGTGGTTACTCTTGGCTTTCCAGAGAAGAATTATCCAGACACACAGGATGTCTCCCTTCTTTGTGCATAACCAAATTTTTAATTGGCTTACAAAGTTGTAAATTTCCACATGGTGTTTCTACGCAGTTATAGGTTTGATAACCATCCACCTTCTCATCTCTCATCACCCCTGACCTCGTTACTGCTTTGATGTGTAGAAAGCTCAGCATTTTGTATTTCCTTAATGAGGCACAGCTTTTTCAACTGCATCAGGCAGTAACAGTACTGAGGAGGTTAAAAAATCATAGCATATCCACCTAGAGACAATGAATCTGAAGGCACTGGATTTCATGCCAAGCATCACACACTCATACACACACACACACACACCCATACACATGCACGCACACACAGACACACATGTCCATACATACACCAGGCATACAGAAAGTAATACTTCTGATAACTGATCATAAGGTCATGAAGAAGGCACTCTATGAAAAATACGAAAATTTACATTCCAAATACTGTCTGGCATACGAAAATCTCTTTGTAAATATTAAATTTTATCTTCCACTAATTCATCTCATTTTGATATTGTACTTGATAGTTTTCAAAGCATTACCTCAAATACAACCACTTCTGATAAAGGCAAATAAGGATCACTTCCCTTTCTTAAAATATGATTAAGACTCAGGGAAAGATGGGGGAAGCCCAGATCTTCCATTCTGAAAGGGATGAAGAACTTATATTTCTTACAGAAGACTGCGGCTGTATTGAGAAACAGTACTTGCATTTCATAGCCATGAAAATCATAGCCTGTGCCAGACAGAGGCAGATCACAATAAAGAATGCATGTCAAATTCCAAAAGGAAATAACAGAGTAAAAAATGTATCTCCTAAAACCCCACATCTAGCAGACACTTACACACGCAGTAGGTAAAATGCAAGGCAAAAAAATGTCATGATGATAGGAAAATGGCATGGCAGAGGGGTCCTGAAAATATAGCAAATGAATTATATACCATTTATCTTGATTTTGTTTTAGCACATCAATACATTTTATCCCTTTATTTATTTTATCTACTATATAAAATAAATGCTAACATTTCTGTGAGAATTAATGTTTCTATAGTAACCTAAGCAGTAACTTCTACATGGCCAGTTCAATTTACCCTTGTTTTTGGTTAATTAATCAAATAATATAAAGAAGAAACAAAGAAAAAATATTGATATTATTATTTAATTTCCCATTGTTCTTGAAATTTGGACATTAAGACAATTGAGTTTTAAGATAAAAATCTCAGTAATTAGTGTGATTACACTGATCATAGAAAGCTCAAAACAACTCTTTCACTTTGTCCTCATCCGATGTTCTAATTAGATGAGAAATGGTTTGATCTATTAATCAGCAGGAACTATTAAGTTGTTTTAAACTGTGAGGTAGATAGATGACATTATATTATAAAAACTTGCTATAACCTAGTAAGAATTATGTTATGAGGCTCAACTCAATATTTCCATTTCTAGTGTTTTCTCTTCTTCAGATATCTGATGTCTATTTTTCCAAAGAGCAAGAAGAAAGTTGAAACATCTCAAAGGCTACAGAAAACACCTTGACCTTCGTTTCCTTCCAGTAATCAAATGGATTTCAGCTGTATGGATTTTTGTCAATGGTGTTTAGCAGAGGTGCAGTGGTTTGAATAGATATTGCTTCTGTAGACTCATGTGTTTGAATGCTTGGTCTATTGAGAATGGCACTATTCTAACAGCTGTGGCCTTGTTGGAGTAGATTTGGCCTTGTAGGAAGTGTGTCACTGGGGAGGTGGGCTTTGGGGTCTCATCTATGCTCCAGCCCACCCAGTGGGACAGACTCCTGTTGCATGTGGATCAAGATGTAGAACTCTCAGATTCTCAAATACCATCTCTACCTGCATGCCACCATGTCTCACCACAAAGATAATGGACTAAACCTCTGAAAATGTAATCTGCCTTCCATTAAATGCTTTCCTTTATAAGAGTTGCTGTGGTCAAGGTGTTATTTAAGAGTAACAGAAACCCTAACTAAGACAAGAGAGGAAATCTGATCATGAATAAAAAAAGAAATGTTGACACGTGGGAGGAATCCTTTTGCCACTCACTCTTAGAAATATAAAATGTCATCTCTTCTAAATTACTGATGATGTGGAAAGTTGCATAATGGGTCTACAGAGCATAAAAGTCCCAGAAAATAATGGGAATGTGCTATCACTGAGCCAATGACCAGAAACAGCAGAGACTCCTTTAAACGAAGCTGATGCAAAACCATGTATTTCTCTGAAAAAAGTATCTTTGGCTCCAGGTACAGTAAATCTATATCTGTGTTTCCAATACTCTCAGCCAAATAACGTTTTCCAAATGTTCCTGGGAAATGAATTTGATTTTTTCTTTCTTTCAGTAGTTTAATTCTCTTTTAAATTCAGCTTACAAATTAACAGGCTTCTCTATGGGATTTTCTGTATATATTTCAATTTAATTGATTCCCTTTCCCACAAATTATTTTTCCTCATAGATGAACACTTTTTTCCTTTCATGAATGGATTTATTGCTGAATTCTACCAAATGTTCAAGGAAGACATATTATCAACACTTAACAAGTTCCATGAAACTTATTTTCTTCCTAAATCATACTTTTTGGAACTTTTAAAAGCATAGCACACACTGCTGTGGCATCAGTTTATATTTTAAGGTATTTTACAATTATTAACAGAAAGTACAGACCACATGCTATATTATATTTTGAAATAAGCAGTCATGGAAAACTTGTTCTTAAGTTATGTGTATCCCTCTGCTCACTGAGCCTTCACTGAGCTTGCAATTACATCACTTTCATGATTAAATTCTCATAGATGTGTTTCAAGATGCCGATGTGAGATGTGATCATTTGTGTGAATTCTAGGAAGCTGTTATTTCCCATAACACCCAGTATCTTCAGGGTTTTTACTGTCATCTAATGAGTTTACCATCAGTTCTGTTTAGCATATGCAGGCATTCAAGTGTGTCTGCACATAATCTGTAGTTCTTGCAAAGCATTGTCTTTCATACAAAAATGAACAAGGAATTAATCTTTTTCTATTCTTTGGTGTCTCTGTTTTATTCCTCTTGTTATATTTGTCATTCTCCCTTTCTTCGGAAACATTTGTTGATTGTAAGGTACAAGATACCACTAGCACCACATGCCAAGCACTCCTGTAGAGAACAGGACAACAGCTACAGTATCACTTGAAAACCATTTCTATTCCATATTAGTCAACAACCAATGTCTTAATGTCTTAGAACTCTAGCAATTCATCATATCAATTCCACTTCTCAATAATGTAATTACCTATATGTAGATGTAACCAACCGTCTTATAAATAAGAAACACAGAACCAATGCAAAGAAGAAAGCCAAGAGGTCAGAGCTAAGAGCTAAAACCTTACCCTTCCTCCTGCAGTGGTCCTATCTCTCCGAAGGAGCTGCTACTTCCTGTTTAAAGTCTTTATATAGTCTCTGTTCTGCCTTCTCATTGGTTGTAAACCCAACCACAGGACTGCCTCATCACGGCCTGTCTGTATAGACCTCCAGGTGTTCTGTGGTTGGTATTGAGATTAAAGGCATGTGTATCCAATGCTGGCTGTATTCCTGAACACACAGAGACTTACCTAGCTTTGTCTACCAAGTGCTGTGATCACAAGCGTACACCACCACTGCCCTGCTTTCCTATGGCTTGCTAATAGCTCTGACCCCCAGGCAACTTTATTTATTAACATACAATTAACATTTTGGTACAAAAGAAAAATATCACCATACCTATACTTATACATATAAAAGTTTTCCCTGTTAATTTCTCATCAAAATACTATATATCCTCCAATGCATGATAATATTATTACTCTTTGATACTTATACCCTGATTCAATTTTGTTCTTTTTCAAAAAGTGCAAGGTCGTAGTTCACAGATGCAGGTATTGCAGCTGTGTTAAAGTATCATGGTTCTTTATTTTCCAAAATTTACTCACTAACGTTGGCTGTGCGTACACATCAGCCATAAACACCTGCTTTACTGCAGAGCAAAATCAGTCCAGAATGGTGAGGACAACATCAGGAAACATCAGAATGCAGGGAGCTTTGAAGTGTGAGGAGTAGGAGGAACACTGTGAACCCCCCAGGGAAGGAATAAGCAATGACCACCCATCTTCATTACACTGAGCAGGCCACAGAAATTAGGCACTTATAAAATGAGAGAAAACCAACAATCTTTCTGGGAGACAAACTGCATCAAAAGGTGAAAAGCATAAAAACAGATACTTTTTTTTAGGAGGAGCATGCCTACTCAAAGCTAAGTTTGAGGACGAGAACTGAAGGGCAGGTGAAACTGTAAGTCAGGGACTCTAACTGCACTGACTACAACACTGTGGAAAACATCGGAATTTTATTTCAAGGCAACGTAGTGCCACTGGAGGTTTTATGAAAGAGAACACCATAATCTGATTTGTGTGGTAAGATTTCACACTAACTGCTGTGTGGAGAATGGATTGTAAGAGTGGAAATGAGAGGGCAAAAACAAGCGTCAAAAACCATTCCAGGTACTCAGATAGAAGGAAATGGTGAAGGGTTTTGGAGTCGCTGATGTACTCAGAAACACTGATTTACTTAGGACCTTCCCTCCAGAACAAAATGATCACCTTAGTAATTTAATTACTGCATTATACTAATGGAGGAAATTGTAGCATGGTCCTGCTTCACCAGATTAGATAAAGAAAGATAAGCACAGTGTAAGACAGCACATGGCAACTAGTATTAGCATTTCAGCCTCCAGCTACACAAGTCATTACATGAAAACACTATGCAGTTATTAGCATAAAGAGAAGCATAAAGTGGGCCCTATAGCAATGTAATAAGGCTTTTCCCAACATCCACATTTAGAAGAATTTCGTAAATCAGACTTTTGAGAAAATAAAGAGCATGTTTCAAGCCAAGGAAAGAGATACAGCCTTTCCTGAAAAGGTGACTGCATGATTAAAAGAAAGACAGTATGGAAAACATAATGTACAAACGGACAATACAAGTTGTAGCATATTGTAATAATATCAGGAGTTGGAGGGTGAGCTGCTGTGAAAGGTTTTCAATATAATGCTTCTATGCTCTAGCTAATTTCTATCAGGCAGAGCCTATAATATTTGACTAAAGACAAACCAGAAAATTCTAAGGATTCTGAATTTTAATTATACTTTTATAAAATGTGTTAATTATAATTTTACATGACATTTAAAATACATTCCACAAAACTACTACTATATATGGATACATACATAAAACTGTGTGTGTACATATGAGCGTAAATCTATGAAGAGATGCTAAATTTTGAGCCAAATACTAACTACTGTTAATATGTCTCAATAAATACTGTAGCTGAGGCTGTGTTCATGGTCATCTGACAAAACTGAGCTCGTTTAGTGATAAATGATTGATTTTTAGCCACTTAGGACCAAAGATATAATCTTTAGTCTTTTTAAGATCAGTGCACCTACATCTCATATTTGAGTATCTATGCATTTTTCATTTACCAAACATTTAAACGGAAAAACCTTGATGTGTGCATTGCTCAAGCTGTTTGAACACAGCTCCAAGCACTGGGAGGCCCTTTCAAGGGAAAATTGGACTGGACAGCTTAAATGGAGAAGCAAAACTTCATTCAAGACAATTGGAGACAGGGAGATTGGCTTCAATTCTGAACAAACAACGGGAGGGAGAGGTTTCAGAAACAGGAGTAAGCTCTCAGAAAATCAGTAGAGGACATTGGAGGGTAAATTCATCAAGATGATGAGATTTTCTGTATTTTTCTAACTGTAGCATAGACAAGTTAACATTCTGGTCTCCTTGAGAAACAAGGAGGTGTCATAAGGAGTCTATCATTTTAAAAATATGACTTGTTATTTCTAACTCTCTGTGTGTTTCAGTGTGGTGGAGAAGGGTGTACACTTGAGTGCATGTGCAAGTGGAGTCAAGATGTGACAGAACTGGATGTACAGGTAGTTTTGAAACACTGACTTGACTATTGGGAATGGAAGTTAGGACCTCTGCAAGAGCAGTAGCACTATTAACCAAGTCATTTCTCCAACCCCAAGAGCTCTCTCTATATTGATGTTTACATGTAATGTGTGTGTCTGTATATATGTTTGTGTTTGTGTAGATGCACATGTGTGTCCATGCATGTGGAGGCCTTGATTTCTCCACACCTTAGTTTTGGGGACCAGGACTCTCACTGAACATGGAGATTGGCAATTTATTAAAAAACTGTGGTTAGGCAGCGTAGGAACCTGTTCTTCTGCCTCTATTTCTCAGTACTAGGACCATGGGCATGGGTGCTACCCCTTCTAGCTTCCTTAAGTGCCTGTTGAGGATCTAAACTGAGTTATCTTTCCAGCCAGTTTTCAAAAGAATAGCTCTTAAGTACTTGAGAGAAGTAATGTCTATAATTTGTAAAAGAGTGGGGGAAGATTTAGATTCCATCTCAAAAGATCAGAGATAACTTAAAATAACAATGTTGATTTTCATAAAGGCTCTAAGGAAATGGGACTCAGAACTCTACAGTCAAGAAGTGTGTCATTCAGCCGGGTGGTGATGGCGCACGCCTTTAAT
>CABHPH010157275.1:22676-44963 GCA_902168325.1 Peromyscus nudipes | reverse complement strand
AGAAGAGAAGAGAAGAGAAGAGAAGAGAAGAGAAGAGAAGAGAAGAGAGAAAATAATGTAACTATATATAATTAAAAGATAAAACATTAAAAAGAAAAAAAGAAGAAAGAAATACACCCTAAAGCCCTCAGTACATACTGACAATCACAGATAGTGTTTTTCACATAAATATACAAATTGAATTCCTTTTCAATTTTAATTATTTACTATTCACTATGGCTATAACTTCTGCAGCTTTAAGTACTACAACAAAGTTATGACGTATTTCTTTATCCTTTTCCCCACTTTACAGGTAGCAGATTAATTCTTATCACTGATCGTAGAAACTTTAGCATGTATTTTATATTACTAAGTGATGGATTTTTGCCCTTTCAGTTAGAAGGAAGCATTACAGATCCTCATTGTATCTGAATTTTCAGCTCTATTAGTCTTGTGCTTTAAAGTTATTGTTAAATAAAGTAAGGGCTACAGGGGCCCAAGTAATGCCATGACAGTCTACCTGATAACAGAGATGGCTACTAAGTAACTAGCAGATAACTACCATATACAGTTTAGATTCATTGGCCAGCTCAGTGATTCACATATGACCGCTGTTATCAGAGGACCAAGCTTCGCAAGACTTTCTGTTACACAGAGTTCAGAATAGTTTAAAACCGAGACTTATTTATTTCCTGTATTTTGCACTTACAAAAGTTTGGATTGGAGCTCACTGTGGAAACTGAAAGCAAAATTTTGGATACAGGACTCACACTGTAGAAGGGTGACTGGATCTGTAGCTGTATTCATAGGAGTTGTTGGAAGACCATCTCTCAAGTGTACATTATTTATAGTCTGCCAAGTATGTTTAATTTAATGACAATGTATTTTTTAGAAAAGCTCTTTTAAATAGATAATGTGAAATATACATATATTTTTATTGTTGTGTGTGTATATGTCTGTTTGCAAGTATGTTGAAGCACATGAATGTCACAAATCTTGCGTGGAGATCAGAGAACAATTTTCAAAAGTCATTTCTCTTGTTTAACCATGGATTCTGGGTCTCTTTTTTCACAAGGGGTTCTGAAGATTAAACTCAGATCCTCAGATTTTCATAGCAAGCTCTTTTACCCACTGACTCATCTCACAGGCCTTACAAATGTAATTTTAAAACACCTACTACATATTTGTATGCATGTGGCCACGGTTATTCAGGAGTCTTCCTTGAGCAAAGAGTTTAAGGATATAATATATTTACCAGTTAGATGTCTTACCTGAGTATGGCAGAAATATAATGACCTCCCAGGAGGAGAACACCAAGTTGCACATGCTGATTGACAACAGGATCAAATCTGTGGTTAGCCTCTCTACTTCAGTATAGGAAACACAGAGAGACTTCAGATCTTAAATACACATGCTTGGCTGTAGAGACGGCTCAGTGATTAGTAACACATACTGCTTGCAGGCAACCTGAGTTCCACTTCTAGTACCTGTTTCTTATAACTGACAACCACATGTAATTCCAGCTCCAAAGGACACCTTTATCTGTCCTCTGAGAGCAACTGCACTCATTCACATACACACAAAGACACATTTAAAAAAAATCTTTAAAGCACACACACACACACACACACACACACACACACACACAGGACCTACTTGTCTCCCATTGCATTTTGGTGACTGTGGGTGACCTTACCGAGTACCACTCTAGAAATTCATTTCAATTTGAGTATCAACTATGAGAAACTAATCCTGCTTGCATGAATCAACACAGATAATATTTTGAGCAATAATGGAAAAATGATACAAATAATTTGTAGAAGATGAAATAATTTTAGTCTTACCTTCAACTGACTTGAACCATGATTCTCCAGAACATCAAATATGAATACAGTCAGATGCAAGGAAACATAACTAAGTACTGTACAGCACTTTTCCTTTAATAAAGAAAATCTATATTTTTTGAATTTGAGGTGTCACATAAGAATATACAAGTGGATTTGAACATCACTTACTGAAGTAAAATAGGGATAAGATATATTAGTGGAATCAGAAATGCAAAGTGATTTTTCACTCTCTATAGGTAAGAAATTTATAAAAAAAAAAAAGAAAATATTTGAAAGCTCTCTCCTTGTTTATCTCAAGGAAAAGAGTATTGACTTTGCAAGCTCTATTGCTTCTATGTAGAAACCACTCTTGACAGAGCTTCTGGGAACTCTGAAAAGTTATCTCAGGTTGCCCAGGTACTCTCTATAGCAGTTTCTCATGACATCACTTCAAGTACTTTGGAGAAACTTGGGCATAGGATTAGTGAAAAACAAGTCAGCAGCACACGTGGGTAAATAAAACCTTCCCTACAAAACAGGCCTGGATGGATGCAAGGCTTCTGAAAATTTGAGCCTCTGCATTCTTGTCCAACACAACCTTGAATTTCTGTCCTAGAGCAAGTGTGATTTATTAGCATGGTTAAAAAGATCTGGCTCTCCTTTTCTAGTCTTTTTCATGTTTTCTGCTGAGAATTTTTTTGTCACCTTTTGGGAGGGCAAAGATTCCTCCATCTTGCCTCAGCTGGAGCTTTCATTGGTTTAACCTGAAACTGATCCTATGACCATGACCCTGCCATGTAAAATGTATTGGGAGAGTAATCAACCCTCTTCTAGAAATTCAGGGTGGAAATACCCCAGCTAACTGCATGCTTTCGGCTTCTGTCAAACTGCTTGCTTGCTTTACTTCCCCTGAAACACCACTCAGGATGGATGTAGTTTTTCTGTGTCCTTTGACTTGCAAAGCTCCATGTAAGAGATGGCTCAGCCATTAAAGGCTAGGCTCACAACCAAAAATATAAAAGCTCTGTGAAAAATGCATCAGGGGCTGCTCTGTGAGAAGTGTTTTTCTCCAGGCAGTCTCTACTAGGCTTAATACAGACCCTCAATTCAGACTTTTTGTTGTTGTTGTTGTTGTTCATGCTGAATGGTTTTTGGGGGCTCTACTCTGTGACACTTTGAAGTCGTGCCTTTCTTACTCAGTTTCTAAGTAGGACCTTATAGCACTGTATGGAATCACCTGCCCTTTGCCCACCATGCTACAGGGGAGTCTTTCCTCCTTTTATGCATTGCTCTCCTAGGACTCCTCTACACTTTACAGCATGTCTGCACTTCATGCTCTCTCTAGAGCTCTCACTGAATTGCAAAAGCTCCTCCTGTATACACTGTAAAAATCCACCCTGTCACACTTGGATCCATTCTTTCTGAATTACATTTTGTCTCTTTATGATGCTCTTACGCATTCTGAGATGACCGCCTTTTTTTTTTTCCTGTGTGAATTTCACCTGCCTTGGAACGAAGGCAGCATCTCTTAGTCCATTTAATGTGAAAAGCATATGACTCACTGTCTCCTCTCACAGAACCCCCTATGCACTTTTCCTTAAACCTCCCTAACCTGGCCTCTCAGGCCATTAATTTCTCAGAAAACATTTTTCTCACTCTCCTTTTTACCTAACGAAAGGAGCTACTTACTTTCAAATGAGGCAGAATCATTTTAGAGCTAGAGAATGGCGTCGCATGCACTATCACAAGGACAATTGCTCAAGGAGGGGATCCTGCTGAGCACTCTTCTGCAAGCAACGTGATAAATGTGAGATAACTTCTTCTCTTCACTCTTCAGAGCCAGCAAAGCTGAGGGTTTTTTTTTTCTTACAAATGCTTGCAACTCGGGACAAGTGAGTTACACCAGCAGAACACACCCTGCCTCCTGGGATAGCCACAAAGCACTACAAGGATGTGGATTTTAATCCTGGAATAAAGCTTTGCTTCCATGAGGAAAAAAAAGTCTGAAAAATCCATAAAACTATGAACAGGAATCAAAACAATACAAGGACTTTATTTTTCTCCTTCATTTTAGCCTTGTCAGCAACACAAAATGACAACCTTATCTGCTGGGGCATGGGACATGGAAAGAATTAGCATCCCACTGATAGCTTGAGTTTATATATAGCATTTTATGTGTAAGTTGCTTTTATACGTAGTGTTCATTACGTACCCCTCCCCCATATCTGCATGGCTTCCAACACAGACATGAGTACCTATTTCGACAGATACAGAAACAGGATAAGGGAAGCAACTCAGGGTGACTGGCTCAAATGATACAAATACTAGACTATGTAGATTCAAAGTCTACTAAAGATTCTATTTCTCAGTAATTTACTCTCTAATTTATAGAACTGATTCATTTAGCAAATAACTGTTACATCCATCCTCTATGTTAAACATCACTAACTAACCAAGAGACAAGATGCTAAAGTTAATGTTTTAGTGAACATGGGAAAACACCCTTAATTCCAGTTACTTGCTAAAGACAGCTAGGAAAGACATTAAATATGATATAATTCCTGTGAAGAACAAAGAAAATAAGATTTGCCAAGTGGATTAGACTCTGTCAGTTCAGGAAAAGAAGACAGGAATAACATAGTTGGGATCCCGGCATGAAATAACAAGGTGCTGAGAGACAAGGGGGCATGAGTAGTTGAGATGGTGAAAGATAGTAGCAGCAGATGAAATTTTAAAAGTAGGCATGCAGAGAAAAGTATATTACATAAAATACAATATACCATAGAGTATACAGCATATACATGATGTATGTAGTATATACACACATAAATTTATCAATAGATAGATGATAGATAGATAGATAGATAGATAGATGATAGATAGATGATAGATAGATGATAGATAGAAAAATACCATATACCATATATTATATAGCTTATATAAGATGTATATAGTATATAGTATTCACACACATATATAAATATATTGATAGATAGATAGATAGATAGATAGATAGATAGATTACACTTTATCTACTTTCCTGATTAAACCTGTATAGACTCTATGAACAAATGACCAACAGAAATTGCGAAGCTTTTTCTTCATCTAGTTTACTCTTGGGAGCTGGGGCGGAGAAGCTTGCTTTTAGAACAAAGCCATCACGATGTAAGGAAACACAACATCCTCAGAGAAAGCATCCAATTTTCTCTGCTTCTAAGCTTGGCAAAACTCACTACTAACAGGCAGCTTCAAAAGGAGCCACTTTAAAGTGAATCCATAGCTCCCACTGAGACCCAATAGTGGAGATAGCAGAGTACAATAGCAGAGACCAGACACCCCTTCAAGCCACAAATGACTGCAGATTCAATTTACAAATGGATTATTGTTCTTGCATTAAACCAATAGGTTTGGGTGGTTTGTGTGTAGCCATAGATGACTGGAATGTGGGAGATTCAAAATCAGATTTATAAGAAATATCACAAGTGTGATGGATGACATCAGGGCTTCTTCATTTGATTAGAGGGACAGATGATAAGGGAAGGGAAATTATTAAATATCTCACAAATCATACACCAGTTGCAATGCTTTAGCATAGAAGATGAAGATGGAGTTTAATGCCTTCTGAAATCATAGACACTCAATAACCTATGCTCACAATGTGCCATTAAGATACTTAAACTCTCAAAGTGTTTAGCCATCATTGAATTTTTCTTATAATAATCTTCAAAGAGACACTTGAAATTTGAGCTTGTTTCCTAGGTACATGAACAGATGCTGAAGCTGCATAAGAGCTTTCTGATACATCCATTGTACGCGATTATCTTGAATTATTTTATCATGATGTATATCCCTTTGGAGATATAACGCAAAGACCTCTAGAAACAGTCTAGGCTGACCACACCATTTCTAACATTTTCTGAGACCCCCATGTGACCTGTTGGGTGTTTTGTTTGCTTTGTGTTTTGTTCTTTGTTGGTTGTCTACGCTTTCATTTACACAAAAAGAACTGGTAAATATTCTAGTCTTTCTAGTGCTTAGTTTGCTTCATAACTACACCACTGGAAGTATTCTAGTGTTCCTGAAATATCTATTACCAAACAGGAGCCCTTTTCCAGATTATGTTGTCGAGCCTGTCTACTGGTCATTTACTGTCACATAAGTGTTACATTTGGGGAACAGCACTTTCATATGTGTATATTAAAATGCTCTTCATCCTATAAATACTTGCCACCTTCCTCTGATGAGGCACTGAGGAAAATTTTCAGAGACCAGGGGCAAAGGAGAAATAATCAGTTAAGCTCCAGGTAGAAGATAAAAGGAGTTGCTTATCAACTCACTAGGAAGTTATCTTCCAGGGTTGAGGGCAAAGTAAATCACGCATCACTCTCTGCCTCTCGGAAATCTGCAATGGGCTGGGAACAAAGGATGCTGGGATAATTACCTAGCTCTTGGATTGAAGAATATCTATACTGGCAAAAATAATTCATAAAAGCTGAATGAGAAACTGCAATTTAAAAATCTTGAGCTCCTGTGTGAATATTAAATTATCTAGTTTCTCTTGAAAATAACTGGAAGAACTGGGCTCATCATATCCTCACATGGTAGCCTCTGGCCAGACAGTGTGAGGGCTGCCTGTAACTTACAGAGCCCTGGACCTGCAGTAGCCACCATTACCCTCAAGAGCTCCCTGGCTTAAGGCAGTGTTTCCAATTTGTAGCCTCACAGACAGACATTTCCCCTCTCATAAAGTTATAAGAAAGTGAAATTTCTTGTATCTAAATGTCTACAAAAGTAAGAAAATACAATTTAGTGACAAAGAACAATGCTTCCAGTATTTTCATATTCGGGTCACTAGGCTGATTCACGCAACTTCCTGGGCCCCTCTAGAAATTAGTGTTTACTTCATCTTACGTCAGGCCAAAGTAAACTGTTGACACTGCTTCTCTAGTCCTGAAGCGACTTCACAATGTATCAGTCTCTGCTTTCCTGTTCCAAAGAACTGGACCACCGCCTAAGTCACTCCGACTGTCATTTTACTACCTTTGAGTTATCTCACAAAACGACCATTCACGGCTTTATTGTCCTGCCCTTCCAATAAATATGTCAGCTGTGGATGGAACCCAATTCCTTCTGCTTGGGCTGAGCTCACAGCCAGCAAACAACTTCGAATTCCTGCCACTCAAAATGCATTTTCAATACCCCTCTGCTTCAGGTTGCTGCTGCTCTTTGAGGTCCCCTGACTTGGGCCACTGAGATGGCTCAGTGAATAAAGACACTTGCTGCCTATTAGCCATGGTCAAGCCATTTTGTAAAGCACCTCTAATTTGATTATACAATAATCCCTGAAATGAAAATAACCAGAACAATCCTTGTTCTCCTTACTAATTGACCCCCAGTCCCTAGTAACTGCTGACCAGGAAAAATATTTATTGGTTGCCCAACATTCTTTAATCCACTATACACTGTATTTAGCTAGTTACGCCTAGCAACACTAGAACTAGAAGGGAAATATTTCATTCTTCTTTTTCTTGCCTTTGGTACTGAATCTAGAGACTCCCTCTAGAAGTCTCTTTCCAGAAGAAAGCCTGTATTGCCACTGAGTCTTTCATCACCCCCTCTCCTTTTTGCTTTCTCCATGACCTTACACGTCCACGCTTAACAATCTGACTTTAGTTCCTGGGACCAATGTGGTAGAAGAAGAAACAAACTCCTGAAAGTACATGTGTCCACACATATGTCATAGAACACCCGTGCCCCTCCCCCAGCACAAAATAAGTTAATACAATTGTAACAATTTTTTTACAAAGATGTAAGATGGCTTAAGACCAATCAATGTATTAGATCCTTCACAAATACCATAATCAAAACAATCTATTACAGTAGTCTTTAGTCCCACAAAATATGTTTAGTTTCCTTTCAGAGTCTTTATGTCTCAAGACTAAAACATGTTGTAAAAAAACAAAACAAAACAAAAAAAAGGCCTCCTGTTGTTTAATAAAATGAGTTTTAAATTGAATTTTTCAAGTGAATGTCCAAAAAGCTTATTTTCTTTTGTCTGGCTTGCTAGGAATAATCTTATAAACTTTGGGTAGAGACGGAAAGGGAAGGTCTTGTATCAGAAAAGAATCCTACCTCACAAATGCAATGTGAGTGGTATCAAGGACCTCTGCTGCAGACAATGACCTTAGTAAATCTAAATCTTCTGAATGCTACTATCTGTACAGGGAGGAGAGGCTCTGAATGGCCTCCAAAGCTTCCATGAGTCATATCCAACAATATCATAATTTTAGGAGGTAGGATCTTTGAAAGCTGATTAGATGAGTAAAGTGAATCCTCGGTGAGTGGTATCAGAGCCCTTATAAAAGAAATACATTCCTCTACATGAGAACGCAACTGAAAGGTGCCACATGTGACCCAGAAAGCAGGCTGTCCACAAATACCCTAATCAAGTTCGATCATACGTGTGCGTGCTTGTGTGTGTGTCTGTATGTGTGTATGTATTTCATTTATAAGCCATCTGGTTTCTGATATTTGTGTTATAACATCCCAAACAAACTAAGAAAAGAGAACACCAGAAATGTCAGGAATTTTTAAAAGCAAACACAGACTCCAATATTAAAACAGATATGGAGAAATGAGAGATAAGACCAAAAAGAGGAGAGGGCGTGTTCCTGGGTAGTAAGGAAAGCATTAATGGGGAATGAACAAAAGCACAGGCATTGATTAAGCTGTTTTCAGTTAGGGCTGTATTGTTGGGTAATTAACATCTGTTTCTGAGCTACAGAGGTAGAGGCAAGTTAATGGTCTTGCTGATGGGGCCTTATCTTCTCTCCTTCCCCAATAGCATTTATTCTGATTTCTTGGGCCTAGAGGCTGAAGAGGAATTGGCACCTGTTTCTAATCTCTATTGAAGCTTCAAAATGGAAAATAATAACCTAATTAAATGAAAGGATTCTCCTCTCTCCTGGAGATGCTGGGAAGAATACAAAGCATTCATCAGAGTGTTCAAGTTTTGTGCAGCAGAACAGATGATGGATAAAAGTTCAGGTGCTCTGCAATTAGTGCTGGGCAAATGCTTCTGGCAGGCATCCAATGCCCAGAGACTCAGCACAGCCGTGGCCTGCCAAACTGTGTCCTTAGGAAGCCTCATTTTCTATCCCTTAGAAAGTCAAAATTGTAATGGCTATGTCCTGAGGTGAATGAAGGGCTAATCTGCCTGCCCACAGAGTGCATTTGCAGAGGGTTTCCTCTCTGGTGTGTCAGGAAGGTGGCTCTGCTTCACCCACATCACTGAGGGCTGTCATGGTTCCCATAGAAATGCACCCCTTGCCACATGTGCAGCATAGGAGATCCCTTGATGATTCACATCAGAGCCCTCTGGGGGAGCCAGAAAACAAAAGTGGAATCTACCAAACTTGTATACAAAGACTGCAATTTTTTTAAGAAGTTTTATGATTCTCCTTCCCATGAAATTGGTGACTTACTGATTCTAGATCATTTTATTCCGTTTTAGCTCATAGTTTATTAAGTAGTAAAAGTCTCAGAGAGTTTATATCCTCACCAGACTCACATATTTAAAAATTTTAAATAAATAATTAAATTACCCAATCACAAATTTGGATCAACTTTATTTTTAAAAGGATAGCACACAGACAACAGCACATGCACAATCTGAAGAATCAAGAAACAGCTAAGAAAGCAGTAGATTCTGTGAGCCCTGAGTGAAGGAAGCCCTCCTCATCCCCCACCTCCTGCCAAATACTGACTGACTACTGTATGTCAAAATTCCCTTTCCTGGATAAGACCTTGAGAAGATTACAGCCCGTCCTGGAGACGTTTGGAATGCAGCTTCTGTGTATCTACACATAGGCAATGGTCTTACTGGAGTTAATACTCATAGCAAACCTATAAGGTTACCAAATTGGATATTGTCATGTCTACTTGCAGATGAGGACATATGTAGCATAAGTCATGTGCCCTTGAACATGAAATTGCTGGTTGTTAATTTCACTTTCCCATAGGTCTTATTTTAGGTGGATTTCATAGAAGTCTAAAAATCCAGCAGCAATCTCGAGCAAAGGGTGTCTTCCGCCACTTGAGGCATGTGTTTCTCACCAAAGGAAGAGAAACTTGAATTTACAGAGGAAATGACACCTGCCTGTGGAATCATTTATGACGGACACAATTCGCGACACCTTTTCTAATCACTGAGAATATTGATAAGGACTTCATTTTTAGAAGTGCCCTGAATTTAATTTGATTATTTAAGGATTGCTAACATGATACAGAAAAAGAAAAGTTTGAGAGTGAATGAGAGAAAGTCCTTATAACCTGAATTTTCCTCCAGGGCAATGTGTGAGTGAAACCATTCTAAGTTTGAAGAGTGGTTGGCACTCCAACCCTCAAATGAGGAAGCACATACCTAAATTGCAAAATATGCAAACATACCTAAATTTTTTAAAATGTATGTACCTTACCTTCCATGTTTATAATCATTTAGTCTATAGATGTTAACAAATATATATTATGTATCTATGAAAATATACAATGTTTAAGGTTAAAAATATGTCTGTTTAAATTCCATTAAAAAAATCAGATGTTGGCCAGACCCAGGTCAGTGATGTTTGCATGTCTCCGAGTTCCCTCTTAAAGTAGGTTGCAGAATGGATGCTTGCATATCCCAGAGTTCCCTCTTAAAGCAAGTTGCAGAGTGGATGGGCGGACCTGAGCAGCCACTGTTCCTCGCTCTTCAGCAATGTCTCAAGCTGGCTATAGGGGCTGAGGCTTAGAACCCATAGGAAATGAATGAGTAAATACATGTATCATTTATCACTTATTTTACTCTGGCAGGAAATATGACTTCTCTATTTTTCTAGTTTATTAAAACTTTATTATAAAAAAACATACAACTAAAAAAAATCATGCAGTGAAATTAACCAGCCCCAAATCAGTGACTTCTAACCGTTTTTGAATAGTCACTCTGAAACTGTGAAACTTCCCGTTGGATTTTTCAGTTTCACTGACACGTGTATTTTATGTATTTATTTGCCACAAAAAAAATGAAAAATCTATAACACAATTAAGACTACAAAAATAATTAGCTTTATATATTCCTTCATGGCTCAAGTCATCAATTATTTTATCCATGCAAATTTTCTCATATTTCCAAAAAACACAATACAGCCCTAAATATGATGACTCCTCACTTTATCCCACCCAGTAAATAGATGTCTTACTCCAATATAATACATCTGAATGTACAAGAGCAAAATGGGAAAAGGTGCAATGTACCATCTCACCCATCTTATACAAGGTGAATTGGTGAGGGATGACAAGTGGTTGGTGCTACACAAGCTAGCATACACTGATACATTTATATTTATACTTGAACATTTATATGACTTTCATTTTCAAATTTATGTGATTACTGAATATTCGGAATTTTGTTTAGCAAAATTATGACAAAAATATTCCTTATTCTGTGTTATCTTTTCTAGATTAAAATAAAAGCATTTAAAAATATAATTTATTGACCCTACCCTCCACAGACTCTTTACAATTAATGGTTATTGGGACAGATGGCATCATTTTATTATTTTATTTAGTAGTGATATGCCTACTGATGACTTGAATTTGTTCTAGTAAATAATCTCCCACCCATGTGTGGACAGGAAACTAATTAAACTCAATGGAACAAACACAAAGAGGTGAACATCAGGTGGGCACTTCCTGGAAAGGAGAAGGGTTCAGTGGGAGAGGAAGGTATTGAGAGAGGGAGTAAAAAGGACTAAAATTCATTGTATAAATGTATAAAACTGTGAAATGATAAAGTGAATTTTGAAATATATAGCATATACAGCTACATCCATTTAAATAGAATGTAGCACAAATTTAAATAGTAATATGAAGTCAGACTGTTAGGGATAAGTTTCTTCTCACTGAAATGTCTTGGACATGACAGCTGTAATTTCTTTAATTATCAGAATGTCTGCAGAACACTTTGGTGAGTAGGGTTATTTTTCTTTTCTGTGTGATGATTGAATCTCCTAGAAACATATCATCATGTTAGCTCTAAGAAATTGCCACTAATTTGGGAAAGGAATATAAATGGAATAAAATCTTGCCCAACTAAAAAATAAAGGGATAAGAAATAGTTTGTGTTCAAAGGATGTCTATTGTAAGTGTTGACATTTGCAATGAAAAAAACATAAAGATGTTAAGCTGTCAAATAGTTTTATTAGAAATTTATACACTTAGAAATTACTATTATCATCATGAACTAGAATTTGCTAAAGCTGTTCTTTCTTGCCAACATGGTGGGTGAACATTTCTTTTAAGGTGACTATAGCCATCCAATTATGAGTTTCTAAGCTGAAAATAAAACAATAAAGGCTTAAATTTGTAGATGTGACTGCAGATAATAGAATTTACTGGTTGATGGGGAGAATCTGGAAGAAGTTGGGGTTGGGGAAACTGTGATCAGAATGTATTTTATGGAAAAATTTATTTTCAGTAAAAAAAGCACTATAAATAAAATAAAGAAGAAAGCCTATATAAAAATTGAAGATATTAGGAATAATGTCACTGCACAGACTTCCAAAGTGTTTTTAATCATAAAACAACAAATATGTGGTTTTGAGGACAAAGTAGATAGAAAACTGACTACAAATTCTAGAAATATGTTTTCATCAATCTTTGACTAGTGAGCTGCCACAGCTATCATTTGAGAGCTGCAAGGGAGTATGTGTTTGCACAGTGCAGGCAGGTACACCGTACTAAGGAATATAGTACCCCATTTGATAATTTTATTCATGAATTGACTATGAGGACTTCATTGTTTAACTGGAAAAATAAATAATGCTTTGTTGCGATCAATGTTGATAAATATCCATGAAGGTGTTCATAAAAATGTACAAATCCAAGATGTATGTGTATATTTCTCTATGAGGTAGTTTGTAAGACTCAGTCTGAGATGGGAAAGACTGCAGATATCTGAGCAACCACAGTAAAGTGGAGTTGAGCTGAGTTTGATGGTGGAATGTGGATTGAATAGTGGTTATCCAGCATGTATTGTTATCTGTAACTAATTAACTCATGTCAAGCTGATGCAGTTGTTAGTGGAGAAAGGAAGGAACAGTGAATGCCACAACACATTGGAGGTATTCGCTTCAAATTCATGCAAATATCATTATTAACATTACTTTGACAAGGTCAATTCAAGGATGGAAACAGAACTTAGAAAGTATTTCCACTAAAAGTAATGATTGAATTATTTCTATTCTGAGCTCCATTGGGTGGAAGTATAGTCATGGTAAAGAAAACGATCATTAGAGCAAGAACCAGTTGGCACACCCAAGTACTGTCAAGTCAAGGGGGAAGCATATATCAAAAATATTCCCAGAGATGGACCTGGATTTGACTTTGAGTGGTGTAAAGCCAACATGTGTAATTTTCCCCCAGATTCACCTATTATTAATCGACAACTTACAATTTCATTGAGTTCTCTATTTTCATGATTAAGATAAAGGAACACAGAGAAGAAATGAATAGCTGAGGGAATAATGGCAACCATGTCAGATAGAAGCAGATTCCACAATGCGGTGGGAGACGATAGCAGTAAGAAACTTCCAGGAAACTTTGTGGAAGAAGCAGACATCCTAAAACTACCATTCAGTATTCTTGTTGAAAAACTACAGAATGCTAGCAAGAGAAGCCAGGAGAAGAATTGGGAAGTGTCTAGAATTTATTGGAACAAAAAAAAAATCTAAGACTGCAGTGAGTTATTTTTGTAACACATGAAACATTAATTTGCAAAGGGATGGTTCAAATGTGCATTAATTTACAAAACTAGATCAAATTAAATGGCATCACAAGCCATGTCAACTTTAATTGATAGCATATAATAATGAAAAAGAAATAAATAATAATGAAATAATAATGAAAAAGAAATAAATGAAACCAAACTTGCATTTCCCCCAGTTGTCACAGAGATTACACTCCCCCCTCCCAAAAAAAATATCAAATCAGTTAAAGGATATTCTAGTATATTCCATATGATTAACATCTCATATTAGTCAGTGAACTTTTTTCAATCCTCCTGAGCTCTGAGTTCACAGAGAAATAAATCTAGACCCTACCCCTGAATCCCGGGGAATGCAAATCCTTTTGAATCCCAGCTGTCCTGGTCTGAACTGTGAGATGATTTCTCTTTTCAATCACGTTGTAAAATGTAATGTTGATCTTTTAGTAGACCTCTGATAAGTAAGAAGATCATTATATCAAAAAAGAGAGCTCCTTGCAAATAAGTTAGTGTATGTGAGTGCTCTGGAACTGTCAAGAGCTTTTCCTCAGAGCAAGCTTTTTCTCAGGGCTCCATTAATGTAGAAAAAGGTCATTATTTGGAGCTGAAAAGCACTGTTTAATGGCAGAAGTTCTGTTGCTTTCTTGTGTAAGACTGGTTAACTTACTCTGGAGCAATGAACCCTTTTCTCTAAAACCCAAGCCCTATAATCCAAATACACTATTAACCCAAGAGTGACCTCACGGCTAATTGTTTATGCCTGCCTCAAGGGGCTGTGCTTTTTAGGAGTGATATGTGTTCTTTGGTTATGTTAACTTAATATGCTCTGTAATTTCCTTTTGTACAGTGCAGTGCTAATTATCAAAACAGCTTCTTACTTAAGAGGATGTTCCTCAGATGTGAAACACCTTCATTGATTATCTCAAGCCTGTAGAGCCCTGTAACTGTTCTAAATATCTCCACCACCCTGCACTGAAATAAACAGCAATCTGCACCACATCCAAGAGCATCACCTCATTGTGAAAAGATACCCACTCAGTCATTATCAAATAGTCAAAACAAAATTTGAAAATCATTTTAGGTACAGTTTTAAAATACAGATGTATTGGAGACAATACAGTTTGAGTACTAATCTAGGATCTGTTAGGTGTAATTTACTTCTCTGTTTACAACATATTTAACACTGACCACTCTATTCAGTTTCTTGGAATACTAGTTTAATGTAGATTATGCAAATCTCGTATGAATAAATTACAAGATGGTTCTATGACTTTAGGAAAACTCCAAGCACAACCATTTAGATGTTTCCTGGTTTGCCTGTGTCCCAGAACTGGTTCTCTGTTCTCAACGTGATGTAAATATTTTAATGAAGTGAAAGAATCATGATATTTTCTTTTGAAGCACCACGGCAATCTAATAAATCAATGTTTCTCAACCTTTCTTGTCGCACCCCCCTCGGCCAGCAAGGAAGACGCAACACCGAGCTCTTCTTTCTGCGGTTTATTCAGGTCCTTTAACAAACGTCGTCTCTCCCCGGGTAAGCCCCTCCCAGCCCTTAAATAGGCCTGGGCTACCAATCCTGGACAGCTACGTGGGCGCTGTCCATTGGTCCACGCGTGCACAAGCCACATACCATTCTAGCCATGCCCAAATAAGGAGTTGTTTTTACAGAGAGCACTCGCCGTCGGGAGGGCGGAGGGCGGAAGCCAGTGTCAATTTCAGGGTGCGGCTCCACGCAGCTCTCTACACTTTCTAATGCTGAAACCCTTTTATACCGTTCCTCATGTTGTGGTGACCCCCAACCATGAAATTATTTTCATTGCTACTTCATAACTATAATTTTGCTATTTTTATGTATCATAATGTAAATATCTGTGTTTCCCAAAGGGGTTGTGACCCACAGGATGAGAACTGCTGTAATAAATAGATGCTTTGGGAAAAACTTTTTAATATTCTGCTTTGATTAACCAGGACATTCAGCAGCAGGTATGAAGTAGGCATACATTTGTGCTGAGAGTAGACATTGCATGCATACACACTCATAAATAATGCAATAAGAAAAGAATAGTTTTGTGAAAGATACTCATGTTAGCTAATAAGAATATAGAGAGGAGAACTCCAATTTGTTATCTAATACCAAGGGGTCAGCCCTGAAAACATACACACGAGTAACTTTATACAGACTGAGTAGGGTGCATTTATGTATTTAGGAATATAGATGTGTATACATGTAACAAAATTATTGAAAAGAATGGGCCATTACTTCAAAGAAGAGCAAGAAAGGTTATAAAGGAGGGAAAAGAAGGGGGAAGTGATGTATTTATAGTATAATCTCAAAAAATAAATGATTTTTTAGAAATTACAGCTGTGAAAATACAAATCTCTTGGAACTTATTTCAAGATTATTTGCAAAACTGGACAATAGAGGTCAGGAAGATGTTTAATAAGTAAACTATTTCATAAATAAAATTGTCAACTTCAGCTATAATCAGTGCCAAGCTATCTACATTAGAGTGTGGATGCAATTAAAAAAATTTGCAACAGTCAATAAAAGTAAAGAAAAAACACATGGATCTCACTAGTTGTGAAATGCTGTTCTATTCTGAATAAAGAGAATGTAAAGATGAAGGCACAGACAATAAAAATAACCTTTGACCCTATAACCTCTGCTCATGTTGTCACAATGCATGGAATAAAGGACGCACCTCTATGTCCATGTGTTTACCCAATGACTAGGAATCCAACTCACAGCTCCGAAAGAATCCTTACTCTTGATCTGTTGTAACTGAAGTCCACCAACTGAAGCAAAATTATATGAAGTTAATAAAACTTCCATCTGAATGTTGACTGGTGTGTGTGCGTGTGTGTGTGTGTGTGTGTGTGCGCGCGCGCGCACGTGTGTATGTGTGTGTGATGTCAGATACTTTTGTCAATTGTTTTTCACCTTAAAGATCTTTCACTGAACCGGTAGCTCACCAATTCAGCTAGGCTAGATGGACAATCATGATCCTGCCCTTCTACTCAGTGCTTGGGTGATAGAGACACTTTGTTCTGTCC
Organism: Peromyscus nudipes; assembly: GCA_902168325.1. Lineage (NCBI taxonomy): Eukaryota > Metazoa > Chordata > Mammalia > Rodentia > Cricetidae > Peromyscus > Peromyscus nudipes. Next base: position 28,301 of record CABHPH010157275.1, on the reverse strand, counting down.
TGTTTTTACATGAGTTCTGGAGATCCAGCCATCTCCCAAACCTATTAAATTTTTACTTTTATTACCTCTTAATGTAGACACCTTCCAGATCACTTTCCTAGTAGACTTTATCATTTTCATGATTCCTTACTACTTACTTAACATGAGAAAATGATTGCTGTTTTATTAAAATGCAAAAATTCCTCATAATTGAATATCATTTTCACATGTCATAAAGTTCCAAACATGTATTTTATAATCTATACAGACAGATACATACATATGTATATACAGATGAAGTCACATTAATATACCTACTGGAGTATCAACCACCCAACACTGGGGCTAGCCATCAAGAATAACTGCTCCAAAAGGCTGAGGATGTAGCTCAGTTGCAGTCTATTTGCTCAACTTGCACAAGGTTTTGGATTAGATCTTTAGCCCTGCAAGAAAACTGAAAGAGCTTCTTCAAGCTATCTGAATAAGCATCATACAAGTCAATACGTACATTTCAGGTGCTTACATGATGTGTAAATTTGGTAAAAGGACAGTGGGCTGATGCACAAAATACCCAGGAACTGGCTGACTCATTCTAATTTTGCCTCCAGCTCCTTAAAACATCTTGAACAGGATACTAACCCTTCATCCAGCCTTCACTTTTCTCAGTTGTGGAGGAAGAGACCCAAGCCTGAGAAGAATCCCTTAACATCACGTAGATCTGTACCTGTCCTGTAGACAGATGCCTAGGATGATTCCTACCGTATACCTTATATTTTCATTTGGAAAGTAGGCCTAACACACGTGGAATGAAAAACAGTTGTATGTATGAAATGCTGAAATGCCAGTAGGATGATATGATATCACCATATCAATGAAAATATAGAAGGTTTTAAATATCAAAAACTATGGCAAATATGAAAGGGATCTTTTAATGGGCTGATGAACGAAAAGCAGATTTCCCATCAGGGTGGCCTGCATGATACCAAGGGGATTCCCAAGCTATGCCCAGAAAGTTTCAGCTTTCACTGCCTCAAGGGATATTTCAAAAATGAGCATCATGACCTAACCATGTGGCCTTTTGATGATTTTCAGAGTTCCTATGACTGTAATATCAGGAATGTCTTGCTATATCTATCATCACAAAAGGCAGACTACTCTCAGAAATCTAGTTTGAGATGATTTGAGGGACACATGAGGCAAAGGTCTGTTCTTTTGGAGAGCTTGGAGTCAAATTATACAGAAACAAAGGACCTCCCCTCATCAGCAAATCAGTATCTTTCCTCTAGAAAGTTCCAGATCTGGGGTCCAAACCCCATACCCACAAATCTGCTGCACATCATTTTGCCTTGTCAGTTGTGCAGGGAGAAGTTATACAGCACAAGGCAACAGAAACAATTCCTCAAGACTAGCATAGGCTGAAGACACACAACCCTCCCAGCCTCCATCTGGCAGCTTAAGAACAGCAGCCCAGGGGTCACAGAGAGCCCATCAAAGTTCTGTTGGTCCACTTCCTTAAAGACTTTACCTGCCTATTAAGGGGCTTGACTTTTCACAAAATAGATAATATTCAAGGCAGACCAGAGCAGTCTGGAGACTTGAAGGTACATTAACTTGAAATATCTGAAATTACTTGGCTTCTGCCTCTGAGGGCTTCTGAGGCCAGGCAAAGGTTAAGCATCAGCTTCTTGTTGCAGAATAATGCACCTGCTCTAGGGCACAGACAGGTTATCACCTGTGAAATCTGTTCCAGTCCCTACAAGGAAGCCTGCTGTTTAGAAAGCACTCGTGCCAGAAATGAGCTCTACCATATGGACTAAAACACACTTAAGAGACAATTTTTATCGGCAAGCTAACTAGGGCAGACTTCGAATCCTATCCCTCTTTATAGCTTGTACGTTCACTGTCCAAGAACCATTTGTAAGTGAGTGACTGATCACTGGTGTGTTTCCCTGCCTGGTTTTGTATTACTGCTTTGTTTCTTCCTTTTCAGCCACAAATACACACAATCCATGTACACTGAGTCTCAACGCCACAATGTCATCTAGAGAGCTGATGTCATCTCAGATGAGTGTTGAAACCATGAGGGGTCACAGACACCTCCTGAATGATGGGCACAGTGATCTAAAGATGATCCTTCAGCTTCTAGGAAAACAAACTAAGGCAACGTGTATCTTAAGTCACCTGTGATAATTTGGTGAGACAGGGTTGCTAATGGGAAGTGGAGAGTGACACAATTCTACTTGAGAAAGGACACAAGGCCAGAAGTCTGAGTTCCTGCTTTGCCAAGCACTAGCAAAAGCACTTGGGAAAGTTTTGTTGATCTCTTGTTGCCAGTTCATCTATAGGATGAGTGACACCTGCCTACTGCCTTTCTCCCAGGAATATTAAGTTCAAAAACGAAATGATACGTGCAAAATCTCAAGCCTTCTGCAACGACACTTAAGATGGTATTATTAGCTGTAAGGTTTTCTAGGCCTGGATTTATCTCTTTCACTTGGACTTCGAGGACTGATTGCTGCCATTCTTGTGCTCATTTAATATTCACAGGTGTGAATTCCAATGCTTTACTCACTTCACAGAAGCGTATCAAAGACCCAGCTTATGCCATATCCTAGGAGCCAGAATCTTACTAAAGTGAACAAAAGCAAGCTATTGCTTTATAGAATATTTCACATAGCATCCAAATATGTTTTCAGCTTTTCAAATATTTGCATCATACACTGACCTCTAAGGGATGTTTATCAAATATACATTAAAAATATAATACCTCAAAGTCTATTTTACATAGTAGAACCTTAATTCATCAGTTTAAACTATTGTTATTTATTTGTTTGTTAAATTATTATTTATTGTGACAGGGTCTCACGTAGCCCAGGCTGACTTTAAAATTGCTGTATAGAATTGCCAAGAATAACACTGAACTTCTGATTCTCCTGCCTCAGTCTCCCTGGTACTGGAGTTTCAGACATTAACCTAGGGGTTCATGCATGCTATATCATCACTCTTCCAACTGATTTACACCCCTATCCCTGTCATTTTTATTTAAACACATATTATTTTGCTCCTCATATATCAGATTGTCAGCTAAGAATTAATGATTATCAAGAAGAATTATCTGAGTAATAAGATAAAGAATGACCCTCCCCACACCTGTTCCATACTGTCTCTGAAGGACTTTCTGCAGCAAGAGGAAATTCACTTATAGCTCATTACACACACAATGGTCACTCGTTTGCATCTGCAATCATGTGGAATGTTTTTATCACTATATGAGTGGATAATGTAGCAAAGAAGAGCTAAATGATCAGAGAACCAGAGGCACCTTTCGCAATTCTGCAAAAGTGGTTTAAAGATCATAAGATTGAGGCAGAAGAAAACTGGGACGCCTAGCAGAACTCTGGAGAGCTAGCAGAACCTCCAACACATGAAACTGAATGCTACTGCCCATCTGAGCACACCTCACTGAGACAAGGAAATCTGGCCAGGAGAATCAATTGACCAGTTAGCTAGCAGCCTTAGTTCCACCAATACCTCAGCTGCACATGTATCACTTGAGCCTTTCATGATAAAAACAAGTCTTCTGGGGCACAGAATGCATTTCTCTTCCTTAACAGACTTACTTGGGGGCTATGGAGATGGCTCCGAATTTAAAGTGTGTGCTGTGCAACATGAAGACTGGTGTCAGATTCCCCAGAAGCCCGTGGGAATGTGGGGTGGTCACTTGTAATTTCAGCCTTGAAAGGCAGAGAAAGAGGATCGTCAGTGGAGGCCGAGAAGCTTTGTGGTTGACTGAGAGAAATTGCATCAATGAGTGAGGTGGAAAGAACAATCAGAGACAATTTGTGATATTAATCCTGGGTATCTACAAGCTCTCACACAAACACACAAGCATGCCCCTACACATATGCGTATGCACATGTGAAATCATGAGCACTAAATACACACACACACACACACACACACACACTCACACACACACACACACTGGAACACAGAAGACATTTTTAAAAAGATTACCTTGACAAAGAGGATGTGAATTGACAATAAGACAACTTGGATAATAAAATATAAACAAAAACAGCTGATCATTATAAAACTCATTGTAGACAGAAGTTTCTCCAGTCCTACCCAGCCCCAAGGTCCAGATGAATCTCTCCCACCCGTGGTTCGTAGCCACTTATAAAATAATTACTCAGAGGTTTAATATTAATTACAAACTGTTTGGTCTATAGCTCAGGCTTCTTGCTAGCTAGCTCTTATAACTTAACTCAACCCATTTTTGTTAATCTGTGTTTTGCCACATGGCTGTGCTGTTACCGGACTGGTGACGACATGTTGCTCCTTGGGTAGCAGGCTCCACTCTCCCCGACTCTTCCCTTCTTCTCTCTGTATTACCATTTGGAAGTTTGGCTCTTAACCTGCCTTACTATACCAAAGCAGCTTTATATATTAACCAATAGGAACAACATGTATTCACTGCCACAGCAACTCATAGAGCTCCTCCTTAACTTACAATGTAGTTATATTCCCATAAACTCATGTTAAGCTGAAAACATCAAAAATAGTACAATATGCAGAGTACTTAACCTAGCAACCAAACACATCTATGCAACAGCACATTGTAGAACTATGACTACATAGTAGCATATTGTAGCACATTGTTTAACTATGACTATGAGATCTTGTTCTGGATGCAGGTGATAGCTCCATGTTTCTGTCTTGTATCACAAAAGCTTTCTGGCATGTGGAATCATTAGGACAGGAAAAGATCAAAACTCAAAATCTGAGATACATTCTCAAATGAATTCCTATTGCTTTCCTGACACAGTAAAGCTGAAAGATCATCAAATTCATTCATCATATGCCCAGGAGCATCCATATTTAACATACATTGAATTATATCATTCCTAAAGTGCCTGTACCCGGTACAAGTCTGATAGTAACATACATTGTGAAGAGCAATGTCAAGAAACTGTTAACAAGTAACATTTATTATGAGTGAATAGTTAAGTTAGGCCATGTCACTTGTGTATTTCTGAGTAGCAATTCCTACCAACCAATTCCTTTCTTTTCTAATGCTTGAAATATGTACTAATGGACTGAAAGCTGGGGAGCCTGCCTGGTACCGAACTAGGAACTCTGAATGTGGGTGACAGTTGTGTGGCTGGAGCAGTTGATGGGGCCTCTGGCAGTGGGCCCAGGATTTATCCCTGGTGCATGAACCAGCTTTTTGGAGTCCATTCCCTCTGGACTCCTTGCTCAGCCTTGATGAAGTGGGGAGGGGCTTGGTCTTGCCTCAATTTGATATGCCAGGCTTTGTTGACTCTGAGGAGTGGATGGGAGGTGACATAGTGGGGAGGAAGATGGGGTAGCAGAAGGAGGGGAGGGAAGGGAAACTGTGGTTGGTATATAAAATTTAAAAAATTAAATAAAAAATATGGACTAATATATTGTGAGAAATAATGCAAAGAAAGTTCTTGGTACACGGCAGTAATAATAGCTGCTGCTAAAGAATGTTCACATTCTATACTTCATGCACTTTTACACTTAACCATTCCCCAAAACACACACACACACACACACACACACACACACACACACACACACACACGCGCGCGCGCACACACACACACACACACACACACA
>CABHPH010157275.1:0-22576 GCA_902168325.1 Peromyscus nudipes | reverse complement strand
GGGATCTAGGGTAAGGGCGGGCACTCACCTTTGTCCAGAAGGGAAGTCCGGAGCACAATGGGAGCTGGGGCCGGTCTCTAAGTCTCCTGTTCACATTCTATACTTCATGCACTTTTACACTTGACCATTCCCCAAAATACACACACACACACACACACACACACAAACACATGCAAAAAAAACTATATATACTATAATAATACCCATAAGAGCTAGAATTTTGTCTTGTTGCCTCATGCTAAATCATCTAGATCCTTAAAAAGTTCCAAGAATAAAATGGGCCCTGCAAAAAAAAAAAATCCTTGAATGAATGAATAAATGAACAAGCAGAAAGTGTTGAGTTCATTTGAAGGGAAAGAGTATAAGTATAAGTATACAGACTAGATGCCAGCAACACTGTACTCAACTGCTGCTCCATTTGAGGACAGAAAATTTCCTTTCTAATTTCCCCATTCAGTAGCCAACACCTTGTGAGGTTGTCCTGGTGTGTCAATATGGGATACTTTTTGTCTGTTGGTAAAGCTACAATTTCACTCTTTCGTGTTTTAGATTGGTTTGGGTTTTCTCAGCAAACAGTTACATATTATCTCACTCCTTAGGGCATTGCCTTGTTCCTTTGTCACATTCCTGAGCACACTGAACAACAGTCAATCATTGTTTTCAAAGGCTTCAGAGGAAACAAACATAAGAGGAAAAGTAACACTAAACACCAAAAAGTTGCTGTGTTGACAATACCTATTTCATAGGCTTCAAGTTTGAGTAGTATGCTCTTTGTAATGCAATGTCCATTCCATCAGGTGGTTAATAATCAGCTCATTTGGTCTTTGTGCTAATTAAGACATCACATTAATTTGAAGCTCTTTATAAACATTTGGTAATGGTTATATATTTCATTTCTTCAACAAGGCTGGAATCTATGGACTAGCCTTTGATAGATCCCATAATCGAGACAAGAGGAGTTGAAAGGGGGACACATTCCAACTTCCAGTGAACACTGCAGCACAGGATAGCAACACTTGCATCATGTTGGAGACTGCACCTTAGTAGAAGTCACAATGAGAGAACACTGTAATAAGTGGTACAGGCATTCAGAGCATGGAGCTTACAGGGGCTTGGAATTAACTGGAAAGTTTAACAATGGAGGAGGAACCTAAACAGGAGTCTTGAAAGATCTGCAGACTCTCTCCGCCCTCCAAGCTCATTTTCTAATCATTATTCACAGTAATGAGCGAGGTGCCTTTGGAGAGCAGAGAGGAATTCTGCCTGCCTGATTGTTCAAAGGCAGCATTACCCGTGCAGCCCCTATTCCAGACCCATCAGAATGACAGCACACACAATACTCCCCGTTGCTGAGATACTGGCACTTTTATTCCCTTCTCCAAATATGGATCAAGGTCCTGCCAAAGGGGTGGGGAATCATGTCATCTAGAGCTCAAGCAGGAAGCTATAATATTCTTAATGGGAAGTTTCTGCTACAGTTTGTTCACTTATAATCAGTTAATAATAAGAAAGGATTTTAATTAATAGATTTATAGGAAGTAGTAGATGAAAAATTATGCATCAATGCTCAAAAACTTGCAAGAATCGACTCTTCTGACAGCTACAACAATGTCTAAATGGATCCACAGACCAGAGAAGAGGGAACCCAGGCTTACAAGTACTTGTCATTAGTAGACATTTGGGCGAAAATTTATTTCTTTTGCAAAATTTTTTAGAATAGACATCAGATACCCATTTTTATAATTAATTCTATAAAAAGTGGAGCCTATGATCTCATTGAACCACAAGAGGGGTTGCCCTGAGTGATTTTCTTGTTATTATTTGTCATCGACTGACATTAAGCAAATCAGATCACAGTCAGAAATGCAGTTACTCAGAGGGCAGTGTGGTGCTCACGGCTGCTGCTTGCTGTGGATATCGCTCTGTATAAATAAACACTGATTGGCCAGTAGCCAGACAGGAAGTATAGGCAGCACTAACAGAGAGGAGAATTGAGGGAACAGGAAGGCAGAGCGAGAGACTGCTGGAGCCGCCACCAGGACAAGGAAGATGTAAGGTACCAATAAGCCACAAGCCACATGGCAAAGTATAGATTAATAGAAATGGGCTAAATATAAGAGTAAGAGCTAGACAATGATAGGCCTGAGCTAATGGTCAAGCAGTTTAAGTAATATAAGCGTCTGTATGTTTATTTTATAAGTGGGCTCTGGGACTGGCAGGACTTGGCAAGAGCTGGAGAAAAATTCTTCAGCTACAGCTGCTAAAAAAAAAAATTCATGCAGCATTTTTATTATTGACTATTCAAGTTTTAACTATCAGAACTGTAAATAACCCTGTCTGTATTCTATGTAGTGTGATGCTTTATTAGTTACATGCATCAGCAGAAAAAAAAATACGTAAGTTACTAGTGACTAGGAATAAAATAAAGGGATTTTTCACATTGTAAAAAGTACATGCAGAGTAATATGTGAAAGGAAAAGAACTTCGTGGGAAAATATTATAAGTTGTTAATTTGATTTTCAGTAGGAATCTGGCCAGCTCTGGAATTGTCACCACGTGAAGACCAGAGTCTGAAAAGAATGCTATATCTTATACTTACAGCCTACAACAACAAAAATAATAAAGATAAAGGAAATTGTAAGTTCAAACTTAAGCCCAAAGCAGACTCTGTGAGTCTTGAGTACTATTTTGTTGACCCATAATCTTAATGGGTACTGATGATCTTTTTCTAAAATCTCTTAACTCTCATTTGGATGTATTTTGTGACACAGCACTTCTGTCTTACCTTCTCACAGTTTTCTCTACTCTCCTCGTTGCCAATTTCAAGGATGTATAGGCACCATGTCATCTCCTCTAAGGAATCACTGTCACAGTTCAATGGCAGTGTCCTCTGTCAATTTATTCACCCTGGGCAATTCTTTAAGTATATTAAGCATTTAAACAGGTAGGCTTTGTCTTTGTATATAATACCAGTGCCACTCTTTGTCTTCTTACCCACCTGTGTGGGTCGTTCAATCCCCAAATTTCTTGCCTCTCATTTGCCATATCTCCTCCCTCTTTTGCAAAAGCCTTCATCCAGAAAATCAATTTGAAGTCATTCATACCACTACCTGACTTTAATCCAGGAAGTGCATCTCTCAGGATAATCGTCAAAGATGCTCACTATCACTATGTTGAAAGGATCGGCCCAGGGGTCGAATGACAAGCAGTGAAGACCATTCTGTGGAATCTTTTCCAGAAGCCTTTCTTTTTAACCTGCTGATGTCTCTTGGAAGGTGTTATGAAGCTGACACAAGCTTCCCTGTTCTTTTCTTAACCCCTGAATTGGACTACAGCAGCCTCCATCCTTACTGACTTTGCGGTTATACGTGTCTATTCAGAGTTGACACCTGCCTGTCAAGCCAGTGGTGAGCTCCTGGGAGGCATATCCAGGGCTTGGGAATAAATTTCTTCTGAAGAAAATCATGTTCTTTATTAACGTCAGTCAGTGGTAACATCTGAGCGCCACCACCACTCTGACTCCACAGAGATCCTTGGGGACATGCTCTTTAAAAGACTGGCTGTGTCAGACACTTTATTCACCAAGAAAGTAGTAACGAAGGGAGAGAAAGGAGAAAGGAAGGGAGGGATCAAAGATGGAGGGAAACACGAGGAGGAAGGGAAGAATCCTGATAGTCATGGTATGTTTTGGAACTATTTGGATTGTGTGTCTGTATCTAAAGGGAAAAAATTACAGTGCAGAACTTCACATGGGAAGCAGACAGGATTCTTGTAACCTTGAACTATAGGTCACGTGTGAAGTAATTTCACAACATAGTAATGGATGAGCTGGAAAAGCAAAGTACAGTGATGAAACACAGAATATCTTCTCAGGAAGGAGTTAGTCTCCTTGTGTCAGTTTTACCTGAACTGTAGCCATCTCAAAATCAAAACAACTATGAAATTCACTCAAACTCCTTCTTACAGTATTTAATTTAAAAAAATGAAGCTATTTTTTAAAACATGGAACCATCTGAGTCATACAGAACTATCCATTGGTTCATACATTACATCAGTCTCAAAATATGGATATAACAAAATAGTCTTAGCTTACTCTATTACAGTTCATGTGGGAACAACCAATTATCAACGAAATTTTGTTTTAATATATGTACATTAATTGCACAAAGTCATGGATTTCATTATAACATTTTCACACATAAATACAATGTATTTTTTACTATATTCATGTCTAACCCCCCTCTTTTGGACCCCTCCTGTTGGATTTCCTTCCCTCAAATAATCTCACTTCCACTTCCACATCTTTACAAGAATATATATTCTTGCATGTTAGAGAAAACATGTAATATTTGCCTTTTTCAGTTTGTGTTCTTGTTACATGAAAACCTCATGTTCCTACCATTTTTCTACAAAGAGTATATTTTCATCTATCTTTATGGTTGAACAATATTCCATTTGTATATGCACCATATTTTCATTATTGATCCCTCTGTTGATGGGCAACAACCACTAGAGACTGGTTGTATAATTTCATTATTACAAGAGTGTCACTCGAAAAACCAAAAAAAAAGAGTGTCACAATAAATAGGATGTGTAAATATCTTATTACATGTTAATTTTTGATTCACACATATATATATATATTGTATATAATGTGCAATATATATATATATATATATCAACCACTAGAAATACCAAGAGGATCATCAAATAAAATGTGTGAAGAGAAATCTTCATACTCAAGGAGTAGTATCATATTCCAGAAAAGGTCATTTTTTTTCAGAGTATTAATCTGGAAATTACTTTGAAGACACTGTGGTCTAAATGGGTCCTCTAAAGTTCCTATGTTGGAAACTCAGTCCCCAGTTCAACAGTATTCAGAGGTGAGGGGGTCTACAAAGAGGTGACTATGTCATGAGAGCTCTGCTATCATTAATCAATGAATGCCCTATCGGGGGCTGGGATAGTTACTGTAAACGCATGTACCATCTTGCTCACTCAGCTTCACATACATTCTTTCCTCTTCTACCTTTCTCCATGGGATGGCCTAGCAAGAAGATGCTTGTGAAATGCAGGTACTGTGATTTGGGTATTCCCAGGCTCCAGAACTCTGAGCTAGATAACCTTATGAATTAATTAGTCCCGTGTGTCCTGTTATTGAAGCACAGAATAAACTAAGACTGAAGGATTTTTCTATTCTACTCAGTTACAGGTTCAGTAATAAATAGCCAACAGTTATTAATTAGTGGAGTGGAGGGAAAGGGTATTTCTTCCAAGTCGATCATCCAGTATCACAGAAGATATGCACAAACGGAGGCCAGGCAGCAATAAAAGAATTTGAGACAGAATGTTTTAAGTGGCCTGAGAGTTTAAAAACCAGATAACATTTCAGTGAAACTCCTCCTGCAAAACAAGTCAGGAAGGACCCTAGAGAAGTGTTAAACATGCCATTTAAGTAGGAATTCAAGAACAATGAGGAACGTTCAAGTTAGGTGTTAAAAAAAAAAGTGAAGTCCCAGAAGAGGAAAAATACCTGTATGAGAAATTAGATCATACGAGATAATACATAAATAAAATGTGGCTCATGGAATTCGATATAGCCATGAAAAAATGAAATCATGGCATTTAGAAAAATGCACACAACTGGAAATCATTGCACTAATTGAAATAAGCTCGACTCAGAAAGACAAATACAACATTTCTCCTTATATACAGAACTTAAACTTGGCAGCATAAGTGTATGTATATTGTGATGATTAATATTGTCAGCTAGATAGGTCAAAGAGACTAGCCTAAGGGCAAGCAGTGAGAGATTATCTTGATTGGGTTAACTGAGGCAAGAAGATACACCTTGAAAGTGAGTAGCACCATTTCCTGGGCTTGCATTTCTGCACTGTATAAAAAAGACAAGGCTACATGAGCTTGAATATCCACCTTTCTCTGTTTCCTGACTACAGGTGCATTGTAACCAGTCTCCTCAACCTCCTAGAACTGGGGTTTCCCACCACATGCCCTTGACCTGCAAAACAAAGTAAACCCTTCCCATCTTAAACTGCTTTCACAAGAAAATTTTATCACAAGAAAAGTAACTAATATATAAGTGCAGATATGTGTGTTCATTTATATGTGCCTGAGTAGATCATGAAATTACAAGAGAGATTATGAGAGGGGAGGAGGAAATTTTTTGCAAAGGTGGAAATGAGGTAATTGAGTACACATGATAGGAAAACACAAGGGAACCTAAGCAAGGGAAGAAAGGGAATTAGTTGAAGACAGGTGGTAGGGAGGTCAGTGGAGGAGGGGAAAATGAGAACACACTGTAATGGCGTGTATGTGGAGATGTCAGACTGCAAACCTATTACTGTGTATGCAAACCTGAAAAGTTAATTTTTAAAAAGTAGAGGTTGATCCTTAGTGGTACATAAACAACTAGAGATTTTAGTTGCTGTGAAATCTAAGTTTTTCAAGAAATGGAGCAAAGAGAGCTGGTGCAGAATGAACACAGAGTCTTTATTGCTGGGATAGCTCAGGTATGGGTGCTATGCATATGCAATATGGAAAATACATTAGACACTATGAATACAGTGTTGGCATTTTTGTGGTGCTGGTGAAAAATACCAGTAAATAGAGGACCACAAGCAAACAATGTAAACAGAAGATAACAGTCAGTATCCACATTCTCATTGATCATTCTTCTGAAGCTTCTGATACAGGGTTTGGCGTGGGGTTTATACATTTCTGCAATACATTTCTATATTGATCTACATAAGTGCAAATTATCTCTTCCTTTTTTAAAATTAGTTATTTCATTACTCAGATTAAGAAGGCAATGCTTTCACGTGGAAAGTTATATGTGAACACCCAAAATAAACATCCAATTTTGTTTTGACTCTCAAAAGGAAAAAAAAAGTGGTCAGATGATCTGCTCCTCCAACCATCCATAAAGTACTCTGTAAGACATGGTACACAATCCCTTTCTTTGAAAGCAGAGAGTGATTTCTAAGAAGCCATGCCATCAGTGTGAACTGAAATTGTCACACAGCAGTCAACAAATATTACCTCATTTCCCTCAAATATTTCATCTCTTCTGAAGCCTGTTAACAGTTGTCATCTGTCATTTGCACTGCTTCCAAGTTGGAAGATCAGAAAAGCTACTGAAGTCAGAGGAGGCCCCCTGATGCTACCTCACTGTTCTGGGATGGAACTGGGCAGATGTGGTTGTGATTTTTAAAACAGGGTACAGAGGTTCAGTGAAGTATGTGTGGTCTTTAAAGATATTTTCTGTGTTAAACATGAACTACAGTAAAGTACTATTTTTATTGAGCTTTCTGTCATACTTCAATCAAAAATTAAATATAGAAATGTAGTGAGTGAAAACCAACGAAGCCATTTCTTCCCAGGTAAACTATTAGCAAAGACATAAGAAGACCACTCTTCCATTAACAGTAGGAAATGCAATAGGAATGGGGTAACACTATCAGAATTTCAGTAGTTTAATAATCTCAAACTTCACTCTTTACACTAGCCTCCTGTGACCTACCACCACAGTAGCTCAATGAAGAAGCTGCCCTAGAACCTATTTTAACAATCACTGCTCAAATTTTAACAATGAAGTCACAACTCCAATATGTCTCTAAAACATATTCTGAACTCCTTATGTATTGCTAGAAAAACATAATTTAGAGAGTGACAATCAAGACTAATAGTACTTATTTCAAAGTGCAAGATTATGAACACTTAGTATATAAATAGACTAAATGATGCAAGAGGATTTTTTAATGTATAGACTCATGTTGAAAGATAATATAAGTAAATTTAATTTTTTTTAACTTAATTAAAAATACATTTACACCATTTCTCTACTCCAGTTTCTCCTTCCAACCTCTTCCAATTCCTTCATGGCACCTTTAAATATTATTGCTGTATAGACAAATAGATAGGTAGATATACTCATATATGACATATAATAATTATTGTTGCATGTGGTTGTAAATAGATATATAGTAAAATCTGGTGAGCAGGAACTACGTTTTAAACTTTTCTGAGTCCCAAAATTGTATTTAGTGTAGAACACGATGAGATGTTTAAAGATGACATAAGAGGATCTATGTATAATTCAATGAAGGGAGAACATGTATAGAGAGAACTATCATGAGCAGATGAGAAGTGGATCTACTGAGAAAAGACGTGGCTCAGCAGTTAGAAGTGCTCGCTGCTCTGTCAGAAGACCTAAGTTTGATTTCCAGTACCCACACTGGGAAGCTCACGAACAACTGTAACTCTGACTTCAAAGGATCTGACTCTTTCTCCTGCGTGTGGACAGGATCATACACATGTTCAAACATACATACACATTTTTAAAATGTATTTTTTGAAAAGAAACTGAATGTGTTAGTGAATACAGGATCAGGGACCCACATAAAGGTTGAAAACTAATGTGACTGATTCTGAGGCAAAGATTAAGCACTTCTAAGCACCTCGTTTTATTTGGAATTAACAGCACAAATGGAAAATTTGGCATTCAGGAGCTACATGATCTATGAGGGAGACATAGAAATTCTATTAGACAGGAACTGAAAGATTGATCTGAACCCATTTAATGCTGGGGGTGAAGGCTGGCAGGAATGGGATGACAAGCAGTAAGCAAGAAAACTGTCTTCCTTGGGGCCCACAGCTGAGCAATCTGAGTTACGAATTCCCCACTCTGACATTCCCATGAAGTGGAACCTGCATGGTTTACTGGTGTTCTTTGGAAATAGTTAAGATAGGTTTCATTCTCAATTGTTATCAGTGACTAGAGAAATTGCCATGATAACAAAATCAAAGTTTCCCATTGTATTGATCTCTTACAGCCATTGATTCTATTAAAAGTGAGGACTTTATCTGACCTGTTAAGAGTACAAAATCATCATTAGTAGAGAGCTATGAGTTGGATGATTTCGTGAATTTAACAGGTATCGTACGTCGTGAGTCCAAACCTCAGGGACAGTCTGTACACTTCACAAGGATGTCAGGAAACTAGATGCTTACAGGGCCACAAGGCTGATGAAGGTATCTTTTTCCTCTGCTATGAGTTCTCAATTTATAGGTGTTCTATTCTCCAGGATATTATTCAGTGTTATAAATATAACAACTAATATATTTATAGGTGTTAGATATCTCCAGGATATTATTATTAGACACACAGCTTATGCATTTCCATATAAGTTTCCAGCAAGCTTGGGGGGAGAAAAAGTGGTGATGAGGTGTTCTCAGTCCATTTACACTCATCGCAGAAAGTTGGGAAATGTGCAAGTACATTTGTACACAACTTCCTTCTCATCACCATGGTGATAAGACAATTGAAATTACAAAGACAAGCTATGTGATTGTAAGAAGGAAGAATTCACTAAGAATGGGCAACTCCCTCACACTGCTGGGAGATATAAGGAGTGATGAGAACTTTCCCAAGAACACCAGCTTATCTAAAATATTTGGAGGGTTAGGTCAGCTAGTAGATGCTTGTCTTGCATGCATGTCTAGTGCGGTGCTTGATCTCAGCACCGGCTAAAAGCAAGGTGATTTGATTTGAATGAATTATTGACAGTTTCTTGCGTGCGTTTTTCAAACCCGTTAGCCATCACTCTCTATCCTCCTCTTATTATTCTCGTGTTCACACGGAAAGTGACTCCAGCTACATTATGACTCCACTTTGCCTCTGCCTTTCCCCTTAGTTCCCAAGGAAGACACACAGCTGTTCATAGGCTATGAGCTCTGGGACTTCCCACACTCTCCTGCGAGAAGAATTAATCATGTGCACTGGTTAACGTCTCATCTGCTCACATGGAATGAAGTTTGCTTCTCTGGTAAACATTAAAAATGCCAAGACAGTTTGCATTATTGTTTAAAGCAAGGCACCACTGAAGATCAAATGCTTACAAATATTTTGAAGATGCTAATAGGAATCCAAACACCTCCCAGCACTAATGGTATTGGTGCATGCCTATGAGCTCTGGGACAGCTAACACAGGAGCATCACCTGGGTTACATATTGAGTTTGGGGTTATCATAGGCTACAGAGGAAGGTATTAAAGTTATATTTAGTCAAAATCAAATTTAACATACTTAAAGTAATCAAGTCCAACTGCAGACCTAGTAATATAAACTAAAGGTGAGGCCATTCTGTAATCTTGAGAATGACATCATGTCCCTGTATTTTAGTCTTCTCCAAGTTTCCATTTAATTTCATCGAATTGTTATACTTATTTTTCCAGTAGGAAAATGTATTCACTGGTATCTTCCTTTATCTCATTAAAGATCCTTTGAAAAAAATCAGCACCTATCCTATGAGTACAGCAGAATATCTTTAGGAATCATTTCATTGGCTTTTTTTTTTTTGTCAGTCATGTTTTGTTCTACCCTACGTGTCTAAGCTATCCAGCTTCTGTATCCTGGCCATCTAATAATCTACTGTGCTCATGAGTTCGGTGCCTATCCCCATCTTCATCCGAGAGGCTTCTTCCAGCAGCTGATGAGAGCAGATGCGGAGACCCATGGCCAAACAGGCAGAGCTCAGAGAACCCCACAGAAGAGGGGAAGGAAGGGTTGTAGGAGCCAGAGGGATCATGGACACCAAGTGAACACAGTCCAGCCCCCAGATTCAACTAAGCAGGGTTCCCAGGGGCTCATAGAGGCTGCAATGGAAACCATGATGCATGTATGTGCCTGCACTAGGCCATCTGCATACACGCTGTGGTTGTTTAGCTTGGGGTTTTTGTTGGATTCCTAACAATGGGAGTGGGGCTGTCTCTGACTGTTTTGCCTGTTCCAGGGACCTTTTTCCTCCTACTGGTTGCCTCGTCCAGACTTAATATGAGGGGTTGTGCCCAGTCTTATTGCATGCTTTTATGCAGTGGTCAGTTGATATCACCAGGAGGCTGGCTGTTTTCTGAAGGAAAACCAGGTAACAGTATCTGGAAAGAGGGAAGGTGTGGGAGCACGGGGAGGAGGAAAGAGAGGGGATGCTGCTGTCGGGATATATTGTATGAGAGAATAATAAAATTTTTAAAAGAAAAGAGAAGAATCAGCACAGTTAGAACCTCAACAGAATCTAAGTTCTCCAAGACGAAGACTGTGTCTAGAGAACACTGCTATTAGTATTCCTGCTAGGGCCATCTCAAGGCTTTAGCCAATTTCTGCACAGCGAAGAACAGGAGGGAGTAGAAAATAATGGGTGCTAGAGACAGATTCTCACATTCAAAAGAGCCGAGATAACGAGAGGCCTCCTGGGATTCCATCTCAAGGCTTTCTATAGCCAAGAGAACCAGAGAGAACATTTCAAAGAATCTCTTTAATTGTGAACTTCAGTAGCAAAACTACCACAGGCATCCTATGGGAAAGCTAAACTTCCAAGATAGAACTGGAAATACAGCAATACAATAGGAATATTCTCTGAAATATGCAGCTTAATAATCAGCTGATGACGAGTCTTTTCCTCTATTTCCTGATCCAAATGTCAGTGATTTGGGAGTTGTTCAACACCAGTCATGCAGAACAGGATTTCTTCTGTGGGCAAATGCATCTGCAGACTTTAGGAGGCATGCTAAACATGCCATTGTGACAAAAACCTGAGAATAACAATTTAGAAGAAGAAAGAAAGGCTTATTTGGTCTCACATTTTCAGGAAGGATGTCCTGGTATGATGTATCCATTTCTTTGGGGCCAGACCCATAGTAAGGCAGGAAAAAAAAATTGAAAAGCAAAACAAAACAAAAAGTATCATGGAGAAAATCTATGGTGGAGGAAACATGCTTTTCTTTACAAAAAAGCAAGGTGAGGGCTGGAGAGATGTCTCAGTGTTAAGAGCACTGGCTGTTCTTCCAGAGGTTCTGAGTTCAATTCCCAGCAACCACATGGTGGCTCACAACCATCTGTAATGAGATCTGGTGCCCTCTTCTGGCCTGCAGGCATACATGCAGACAGAGCATTGTACACACAATAAATAAATAAATAAATCTTAAAAAAAAAAAAGCAAGGTGAAAGGTAGAAAGCAAAAGTGAGAAAGGAGCCGAAAAGGATGTCCTTCAAAGACACACTCCCAGTAACCTCTATCTCCACCCAGGTCCTGCCTACCACAGCTCCACCCTACCCAATAGTCTCCTCAAAGTTTGAATCAATGATGGTGTTAATCCATTGACTGGCACTAACAGCTGTTGTGATCCAATCACTTCCAAAAATCCCCATCGCTGACCATTGCTTCAAAAAAGAATGCTTCATGAGAGGACTTTTTGAAGCCCATTACCTATGGTGGAACACCTTGTACAGCCTTGATGTAGGGGGAGGGGCTTGAACCTGCCTCAGCTGAATGTACCAGGTTATCCTGACTCCCCAGGGGAGGCCTCCTTGGAGGAGGTGGGAATGGGGAGGTGGGTTCGGGGGGAATGCTGGAGGGTAGGAGGAGAGAAGAGAGGGGGATCTGTGGTTGGTATGTAAAATGAATTAAAAAATTCTTAATAAAGAAGAAAATAAAAAAGAATGCTTCTTGTCCAGTTCATAAGAAGCCCTTTAAAAAGTATAGAAAAAGAAAATAGTGAGTGTGTGCCTATGTTGAGACCTACGCACACAAGTATGTCATAAGTACAGTATGGGCTGAGTAACTAGAAGAATCCTTCCGCACAGCTCACCTCATTAATTCTTTATAAGCCACTCATCGAATGATCTTTCATTTTATGGAAGAAGGGAATGAGGGCATAAGATTTTTAAATTTGTCTAAGTTAGCACGAGTCAGTAAAGAAAATATCCAGAATTCAAATTCACATCAAAAAGCTACAAAATTTGCCAGCCTATGCTGAAGAATGAAACAAATCTCTCATCTATTTTATATTCCCATAAAATGAACCCATGGCTAAATTTTATTAGCATTTCCTCCATTTAGTACTGCCTACCTACAACAGCCTAAACCTCCTGGAATATGTAATAATGAAGACAAGTTTTTATCACATTTTAAATATTAAAAAGGAATAAAAGTTTGCTTTGATTTTTGGTAAGTGATAAATTTGCTTCAAGCCAAAATCATACCACGGGTTAGAAATTGATCAACTCCTTCAGAACGAATAACCTCCAGTTAATCCTTAACAATCTCATACCCAAAATTAAACAGGAATACCAAAGCACATCAAGATAGGTTAGGAAACTTGGATTAAATAGGGAATATTGAAAATAGAGTCTTTCATTGAAATCTTGAATATTAATATAGCATGTTTTAAATTTTACCCTTTATTTATCTTATAGTCAAACGTTCTTAAATCTTTATTTCCATGAATTCAAGGTACAGTTTCCATACTTCTCTCTCCTGGGCACATCAAGCTCATCCTCACCCGAGTCTTTACATTCATAGGACCTACTTTCTTTCTTCCCCAATGTCAATATAGTCGGTTCCTTTCATCCTCAGTCCTGTCTGTGTTAAGGTATCAAATGCACATTCATCACATCCCCAAAGACACTTGCCCTGAAAGTGTTAACTCAAGTAGCAGTCTCACCCCAACCCTTCAGACTCTAGGGAATACAAAACAAGACTGCCCCACTATCCTCTCGTGTATTTCCTTCTTACACTAGCATGAAATGTGTTTGTTCTGAGAATAAACAAGGAAAATAATCATCTGGGGGCTGGTGAGATGGCTCATCAGTTAAGAGCACTCATTCTTGCCGAGGACCCAAGTTCAATTCCTAGCGTCTTTATGGTGTCTTACAACTGTCTGTAACTCTAATTTCAGGGGATCTGATATTCTCTTCCGACCTCTGAGGACTTCAGGTATATATCTGGTCCATAGACATATATGCAGGCAAAACATTAATACACATAGAACAGCAATAGATAAATCCTTACACAGTTGACAGTCTGGATTGTATGTGCAGCACAGGTTAGTTATGGAAAGACTGCTTTAGGGAGTTATTAGATATATTTTGCATCAAAGTGGAATTTGAGATGGAAATGAGTAATGGATAAACCAAAAAGGGTAAAAGAACTGTTATAGCATACATGATGAGGAGTGGGAAATAAATAGATAAATAAATAAATAAATAAATAAATAAATAAATAAATAAATAAATAAATAAATAATAAAAAACAGGGCCTGCTCCCAAAATAGCAGGTAGACTAACCTCATGTTACGTTTTTGCTTCCAAATTACCTGAACTTAGAGCCTTCTATCTCACATTTACCAAATAACTGACAAAACATTACATTGATCAATTGCAAGATGATTTTTTTTAGATATTTGTATGTCTTCCGAAAACTTAAAATCTGTAGGTTTTGATCACGTTATATGCAGTTTATATGTCTTTTTCCCTCATTTTTAATTGTCAAAATAACTGTAAGTCCTTATGCTTACAACATGATGTTTGTAATATATTCATTGTGGAATGGCTACATCAAGTAGACTAATACAGTCAGTGCTTCATATATATGTTGTGAGAAGTTATGATCTGCTCTCAGCAATCTGTATGAATTCAGCGTATCATTTTACAGGCTCCACCGTGAACTACAGGTTCCTTTCACCTAACTGAAATTTTATGTCATGTGTGCACTGCCTCCTCCATCCTCCCACATCCTGCATCCCCTGCTAAACACCACCCTCCTCTTTGTTTTTCAGGGCTTACCTCTTAGATTCCACATGTGAGTTCACGCTGAATTTACTGTTCCACGTGTGTCTACCTCATGTCACTCAGTAAAATTCTTCCTGGCTTTTCAGTGTGGTCAAATTTTACATCTTTGCTGAAGTCTAATAGTATCTCAGTGTACAATGTGCTACATTTTCATCGTTAATTTATTATTTCCCTTTTGGACATTTATAATGCACAAGATTAAAAGAAAAAGTTAGAGGGAGGTCATGTACATTGGAAGTGGTAACTATTCAAGTACCAGAGGTGCTTAGCAACAGAATAAAATTATATCTTTTAAACTAAGTCCTCTGCTACATTATTAAAGAACAGAGCATAGTATAAAGTAACTAAAGCAAGTTAAATAAAAGAGAGAAAACAAAAGCCAGATCTTGCATGGTACCAAGGTCCAGGACCTTGACTGAAATGAGCAAGACAAATAAAACTTAAAATTCACAAAATACTGTGCTATTTTATCAAGCATCAGTCACAGTTGTTAAAGACAAACCCTTTCCTGACTTCAGAAAGCCAGACTTCTTCATGGTCCAAAATATGACTGTATCAAGCAATGACTCTAACCATCTCTTAGACTATTAATTCAGGTCAGTTCCTTTTGTTTGGTTGGTTTTGGCTTTTGGTTTTCAAGACAGGGTTTCTTTGTGTGGTCCTGTCTTCCTGGAGCTCATTCTGTAGAACCAGCTAGCCTCAAACTCAGAGATCCACCTGCCTCTGTCTACCGAGTACTGGGATTAAAGACATTGGCCACCATGCCCAGTTTCAAGTCATTTTTTTTCTTGGAAATAGCCGCAATATTTTTCCCTTTCCCTATGTCTTTTCTATTTCTCCCTTTCTATTCTAATTCTATCCATCCCTTATTTTCTTCACACATGTCATTTTCAATATAAATATTTCCAGTAACTCCCTTGAGCATTCTCTGTTGTGTTCTTAGTTAGCAGATATGTTTGTCCCTTAATTATTCTCAAAATAAGAAGTGCCACGGATTTTTCTCTGAACAATCTAGGAGAGGGACTGTTGCTTTTGCATATTTTTGCACACAGAAATGAAGAGATGATATGTGAATTAGATTACATGAGACTTAACTGCAGGAAAGAAAAGTATTTCTAGAGTTATATATAAAATCTTGGGTGGATCAAAACCTTCCCAAAAAGCAACAATTCTGCAAGAAGGACAGATGTGGAGATGAGCAAAGGGACAGTGTAAAGTGATAGAAAAATGGATCATCATTTACATAAGATACCTAAGAAAACGTGGTTTTTAGACAGTTCAGGGTGAGAGTGGGTAGAAAAGGGAATACAGTGAAAACTTTAAGTACAGATCAAACATACTCTGCTTGGAAAAGTAAGAAAGAAATTAACATATGGAGAGGAAGTAATTTGTGATATTACTGGGGGCTTTCCAGTTTAGTAGAAAAATATAGCACAGGAAGGAAGAAATTACATTTCTAAAATAGGTTAGCTAATTTGAGCTTGTTTTCATCCCCTTATCCAGATCCATTTGATGTTTGGCTATGAATATGAGAAAGAAATTTTTACAAGGTATAGAGTCCGAGAGCTTCAAGTTAGCATAGCATGACAGCACAAGAACATGCTGCTTTCAGAACCAGCCATGTGCTGTTTTCAATAAAGATGATGTATGACTGCCCAGGCATCAATATGAATGCAGATAAAACCTATTCTTTTCACTGAGTAATTCTATAGCTGATATACAAGATGCTGAATATTTATCATTTGAATGCAGAATAGTGCTTTGCCGATGCTCAATGTGCAAACGATAAATACAAACATTGCTCTACTCACCATTTTTTCCTCTTATTTCTGCTTTTGCTTTTCCCAGACTAGGATAAATGAATATCAAAGACCCACCTCACAGTTCACGAAGCATGGTAAAGGAAGCATAAATCCCCAGGATAGCATTGCTAACAATCTCTAAAGGAAGTAAATGGCCCATGGTTCCTTTAAATGCTCCAAGTATAGCAGTCGAATGAATATGAGTCATACATTAAATGTGATCACTGGAAGGATGAATGGACCTTTAAGGTAAAAGGAGTTCCTGTCTGAGACTGCCAGACAGAAGTATGCAAATGCCCTTGCCTTTAACGTTTTACAGTATTAAAATGGTTTTGAATGTGTCACAGCTCATTTCAGTGTGAGCCCACAGACATTTAGAAAATGAAATCCTCAAAATCAGCCCTCTCCTCAAGGGTCATGAAGCAAATTGACTTTGTATTGGTGGTCTCAGTAGAGCTAGAGACGTTTTATGGTATTTTAGTAGCAGAATTGAGGCAAGAAAGATATAAAACTCAAGTGGTAAATGCTATAGGTCAATGTCTTGACAGTCTAAATGCTTTACCCTGCCCAAGGCAAAGCCAGTCCTTCCGTCATCCCAAGTTCTCTCTCCTTACAGCCAATATACAAGCTGTCTCTTAGGTGTGTACCTATTGTACCTTTAAATTAGCTTGGAAACTCATGGTTTTTTTTTTTCCTCCTCTCACTGGATTACTTCTTTTGGAAAGCCCCTAAGATTGTGTTCCAGACCTAAAACTCAACCTCTTATTACAAGGCTTGCTCCATCTTGAATTGTTTCCCCACATATCAATATAAAATTTTCTACTGATCATGTCATACAAAATTCAAAATTCCTTGAGGACTTTCCAATATGTTATGGAAGTCCATGTCCCTCAATATGGTATGAAAATATCTTCAAATCTTATTCGTCATCATTCTCCATGTCCACCATGCCATCTATCTTGTACTACATGCTACTCATTCTAAGTTATCATTTCTAGCATTAATATTTCTCATCATTTTCCTCCACACCATACTAATCTTTCTAATTTTCCCCAAATGTGATATATTCAGTTTGAAAAGACTTTGAGTGTATATAAGACTGAGTAAGGTAATTAATTCTCTTTTACAACCTATGGACACCCTATACCTCCTTACTAGAGAGTAATTATCTATAATGTTATATGGTCACTCCATGAGAAGCTCCCTAAGAACATTAACCAGGTTGACATTGTTCACTACACTACACTCAGCTCTGGACAGTGCTGGTAGGGGCTGAATCACAGATTTTTCATGAGATGAAGGAATAAAGCAAGTTACAAAAGATAAACTGCTGTTCCTAAACCCAGATGATAGACTTGTAGAGAAAATTATAATTTCTGGAAGGTGATCACTGCATGGTCTTTATCTGAAAGATTCATTCATACCCATGCTTAATCATTCAGGCACAGTTTGAAGTAGTTATTTGTGATGTATATTCTGAAACCTCAACTCCAAGTGATCTTTCCTCCCTCTAAAACACAATAAATAAATTTTACAAGGATTTCAGATTCTGTAGAATCATTTCAAGTCATGGCAGCTCATTCATTTAGCCAAACAAGGAAAAATGGAAGCCATTTTTGTTGTTACATGCATTGGTTTTTAACCTGAGGTCTTGTCTGATGTGACAAGTTTGGCTCTCTCTCACTGGCCTTTCCCCTTGATAAAAAAAAAGTAATGCACTTTGTGGGTAATCAAATGTAATGTAGAATTTTGATGGTGACTTTTAGTTCTTGTACAATCAAATTATCTAGGAATCTCTGTGTCCTGTTCAGCTCAGCTGAAATAAACCCTGAAGTCCAGGTATCTACACGTTTTTCAAAAGCTTTCAGAAAACTTCTATAAAGGCTATAAATCCTTGCTTTAGATGAAGGGTCTTTTATTAAATGGTTAAATCATTCATGTTTTAGACTTTGGGATGCATATGGTATACGTCACAACTAATCCCCTCTGCTCATATAACCTGTATGTGAGTAGACAACACATAAACGGATGGAAGTAGCCGTGGGATGGTAAAACTTTACTTATAAAAGCACACAGATGACAAATTTGACAGAGAGGTGATAGTTGTCAACCTCTGAATTAGATAACCTTACATCTTCTCCCAATTTAAACAGCTTTGTTTGTATTGCTTTGTTTCCCATTTTGTTACAGAGACATCTGCTTGTTTTGTTTTTGAAAATTAATTTACCAAAAATAAACTCGACTGACAAATAACATTCAGATTGTGGTTAGTTTCTGAAAAATGCCCGACTTGTGAATATGCTCACAATTTACAAAAAACGTGCTAAAATGCTATCAGCTTTGCTGTTGTTTTTGAAAACATCAGGCCATTCTTTTCACTTATCCCAATTACTTATTGGAAAGGAATACCAAAAGGAGTATCAGTGTTCTCCCTTTTTACTGTTTCAAATGACAACAATAAAATGCAGCTGTTGCTGGAGTGGAGAAACTGATGACACCCCAAGCAGAACTGAAACAGCCCATTACCTGCAGAATTGTGTCCATGTAGGCATCTCAGAAGACTGATCACAGCAACACCAATAGACTGTGAACTATACTGTTGTATTACAGCATGGGTTCATAAAGCTTTACAATGCAGATGAAGAAAAAATATAAAAGATGGGATACATAGACATTCCCTTTGCTGACTGGATATCACTGCCCAGAGGAAAGACCTTGAGTTCCTTTTCTGTAACTAGAACTTCAGTGATGACTGCCATAGATCATCACAGTTTTCACACAGGGTAGTCTACAGCAGTGACATGAGATAACCAACTTGTCTTACTATTTTGACAATAACTGTTGTTTTCAACTTTCAAGAGGTTGAACATGAAGTGCATGGATGCCAGGTTGTACCTGACTTCTTTGTGGAAGAGCAGGGACAAAAATGACCTCACCATCATTTATCATGCTTCAAATGATATAATAAAAATATTCTGTGGTTTCAGATGATCACTAAATAGCTTTAACAGAAACAACTGTAAACGAATTTCTAAACTGTCTTATTAAATAAGAAACACCGAGCCAAATACAGGGGTAATAGCCATGACTAGCCTTAGCTTACCACTACGCAGTAGCTTCCCCAACAAGAGACCTTCTTCCTGTCTAACCTGCGCTTTTATTGCCTTCCTGTTCTGCCTTCTCATTGGCTCTAAGCCCAGCCACATCACTTCCTCGTCACTGCCTGTCTATACAGACCTCCAGGTCTCTGTGGTTGGTACTGGGATTAAAAACGTGTGTCACCATGCTTGGCTGTGTCCTTGACCACACAGAGACTCTGCCTGCCATATAATCGGATGAAGGGCGTGTGCTACCACTGCCTGACTTCTGTCTATGGCTGGCTATGTGACCTCTGATCTCCAGGCAAACTTTATTTATTAACATACAAATAAAATATCACATTTCATCACAAAAAAAATATCACCACAAACAACCCTAAAGTGATAAACATCCTGGGGGCGGGGATGAAGAGGAGGATACTTCTTAAATGCATATTTCTACCTTTTGCTTCAGTTGAAAAACTAACTAATGATTCTCCTAAGAATACCAGACAACAAAATTTGAGAAATGTGGTTTTAAGGGAAGAAAGCTATTGGGCACTCCAATGTCACTCCCGTAATCCCAATTGTTTGTATCAGGAAGACAATGGGAATTTCTCACTTGAGGTGTACTTTAAGAATGACAGGAAGAAGGCACCCTGGCCTCTGATCCTGCCTGAAGGCCTTCACCGTTGCCCACTACAGGACTTCCGTCACCTCACAGAGCCTGTCATACCCAAGGACCAGCAGAAGGAGTGCCAGCTAACAAGTCATACTGTCGACACAGAGGTGATTGTGGCCTTGGCTGTCTGTGGCTCCATCCTCTTCCTTCTCATAGTGTTGCTCCTCACAGTCCTCTTTCAGATGCAGGCCCAGCCTCCTGGCTACCACCATGTTGCAGACAGGGAAGACCATGCTTGACAACCACTCAGAACCCTTCCCTCTGCCTCCTAGGGGAGGTGGGCTGAGTCCTTGCTCCTGACTATTGCTGATCCCAGCCCATGGACAGGACTCCCTAGGTTCAGTCTTTGTGATTACCTAAGCCCAAAGGAATGAGTGAGGCCTGGCTAGCTCAGTCAGTAGAGCATGAGACTCTTAATCTCAGGGTCGTGGGTTTCGGCCCCAGGAGAGGCAGAGAAGAGACGCCAGCTGCCCAAGGAGCAATTTGTAATGGGACACAGGTAAAGCCAAATAGTTATAGGTTAATTTAAGATATAAGAGATTGCTAGCAAGAGGCCTGCCATAGACTATACAGTTTGTAAATAATAGAAGCCTCTGTGTGTTTATGTGGGTCTGAGCGGCTGCAGGAGCAGGTGGGACACAGGAAAACCTCCGACTACACAATATAATATAAATAATCTGTGGTTTCAGATGATCACTAAATAGCTTCAACAAAAGCAATCCTAAAATGATGCACATCCTAGCGGGGAGATGAAGAGGAGAATACTTAAGTGCATATTTCTAACTTTTACTTCAGTTGAAAAACTATCTAATGATCCTCCTAAGAATATCAGACAACAAAATTTGAGAAATGTGGTTTTAAGGGAAGAAAGCTATTGAACACTCCAATATTACTCCAATAATACCAACTGTTATTCTTCCTCTGTTACTACCAGACTGACAGAGATTGGACAAGCCAGTCAACTGCTCAGGTCCCTTGAAACTTTGAAATTCTGTAAATTCTGCCCTAAATTAGTTCAGGAAATAAATAAACTTGTATCCACAGCATGGGTGACTTTGACACTAATCCCATGACTGGCTAGTGAGAACACCAGAAAAGAATGATAAGATAACTTATATTTTATTGATGTTTCTATTTTATCTCCTACCCTCTGAGGTTAATGGATCATCCCATGGATCCTTTTCTTTGTCTTAAAATACTGAAGGTAACTAAAAGGGTGCCATTTTACAAAATACATCAACTAGAATTAGTGAATGTGTAGTAGATAAAGTTAAGCTCCTGTGTGGCCAAACTGCCAAAGAAAGTTCCATATACCAATGAAAGCCTATGAATAATGTTAAATCAATTGAATACTGCTCTCTGAAAGTAAATGAATGAGTGACAAAATTTGATGAAAATCATATCCCCTCTCCAGCAAAATTATGAAAATTAGCAACTGCCATAGCTACTTTGTCTTCTCCAGTGTCTCCTGCTCTCACCAACTACATGGCTCTTTTATTCAAAGGAGTTACAGTGATGGATATGCCAAGCAATTGATGCCTCTTTCCTGAAATGATGGGGATGTTGTAGCAAACATTAATAACAAAGAATTGTGCTCACCCAAAAGAATTGGGGGATTATGATTTTTACAGTGGATAATGACTGATTCATTATAATCATTTTAATAATTATTAAATTATAATAATTATAATTATTTTATAATTCATTTTAATGAACTTAAATTTTATTTTTCATTGTTTTTCTTAAATAAGCTGACAAAGCAATAGGTTTCTGTTTGATTTCTGTTGCTGAGATAAAACACTGATCAATGCCAACTTGCTTAAGGAAAGGATTTATTTGGCTTACCAGTCACGGGAGGTTTCAGAACAGAAACCTGGGAGCAGGACCATGAAACAACACTGCTTACTGAGTTGCTGTCTCAGGCTTGAGCTGCTATCTTGTACATCCTGGGCTCTCTTGCCAAAGAACTGAGTGACTCACAGTGGGCATATGTATATATTTTTATTCATTCACCTCTTGGTGTGCATGTAGGCTGGTTGCGTTTTTTTAGCTGTTGTGAACAGTGTAGCAATAGCATAGATGTAGGAAAGTATCCCTCCATCCTCTCCATATGTACCCAGGGTTGGGATAGCTAGATCACATGGTAGTGTGTATTTAGTATCTTGATATAACACCATACGTCTTCCCATAGTGACGGTACACTTGTACTTCCATAAAAACTGAGTAAAACATTCTCCTTTCCTACTGCTTACTACCCTTTGCTGTCATTTTTTGATCCTGCTGTTAATTTCAAATCACCTTGAAAGTTAGGTTTAAATTTTTATAAATATACCCCATCTATTATTTCTTTAGTTACTACACTGAGATTTGAC
>CABHPH010157274.1:31196-45268 GCA_902168325.1 Peromyscus nudipes | reverse complement strand
CAGGCAGACATCATGTTGGCTTAGGAAGTGGCAGCAGAGACTCTCAGGCTCATGGTCTCTCCAGCCATGGGAGTTGGCTAGCTTTACAATGTCCGGCATGGACTCCTTCCTACTGAGTGGGTCTTAGTCCACCGAGACAGCTGTTCCCCAATGATGCATCTACAGTGCAACCCCTAAACCTGAGTCTTTGTTGGGCAACTCACTTGTAAAGAAGAACCTGGGCATTGGGTGGGAAATGAAGCAGGATGTAAATCCAGAAGGCAAGCTCTCTTTCATGTTTCCTCTCATTCTTTATATGCACATCCCCATTTAAATGCACTCAAGAAAAAAATCAGTGCCTCTGGGAACAGGTCACATTTTTCACAAGTTGTACATCATGTCCTGTTCATTCAAATTCTACATTATGGCCAGGCTAGTACACAGAAAGGAGTTATGAAGATAGAAATCTCAAAACAGAGATCCCTGTACCTGGCTGGCTAAGGCTTTTATTTTGTTTCGTTTTAAATTGTTAGTTCCATGCAAGCCTTTTTAGTGGAAAATCTGCTGAAACCACAAGGCCTTGGCAACCTTGGCTTCCCAGCAGGGGGTGCTCTGCACCTTGGTCAGGAGGCTGCTGCTCAGACACATTTAGAAACAAAAGGTCTTTGGGATCAATCCAACTCCATCCTCCTTTAGAAATGCCACCCTGATTTTTATGTACGTATTTGCTGTGTTAGGGATCAAACCCAGGGTCCCTCACATATCAGGAAAGGATCCTCCATGGCTGCAGCCCCAGATGTGAAGAATTTCCTTAGAGGTAAAGTCAGTATGGCCAGGCCTCTAAAGAGCCAGGGAGGGACCTCAGAGACTCCAGATGCCCCCTTAAGAATGATTACGGTGCCGCTTACCTGGAATTCTCACCGACGGGGAGGCCTCCAGGTGGAGAAGGATTGGGGAAAGGCCTCTGACTCCAGGTGACTCCTGACATTCTGAATGCTCAGCTCAACCCATGGTGTAGCAAAGATGAAGCAGTCTGTGTGGACCACAAATAATTTGAGATGCAGTCTTACTCTGTGGCCTAGGCTGTCCTTGAAGTCTCTGTGTAGTCCAGCTTGGCCTCCTGCTCTCAGTCCTCCTCCTCAGCCTCCGGAGTGGACTGTAGGTATGAACCACCACACCCGGCTCACAGTACTGTTTTAATAAGTGTCTTCAGGACTCTGTGTGGGTCTTAACATCCACACAAAATGCATAGTCCTGATGTCCCGTTGCACAGGGAGAGTCGGACATGGCATCTCAACCCAAGGGCTACTAACTCACAGAGCTGGCAAGCATGCTGCTGGAAGGGGGGGTTCCTGTTGCCTTGTTTTACCTTAACTTTGCTCCGTGTCTGTGCACCAGTGAGGAGAAGTGAGCCAAGATTTGCTTCAACATCCCAGTTCACACCGACGGTCGCCGCATTCTTGGTTACTATTAAAGTTGTTATAGGCT
This sequence comes from Peromyscus nudipes, assembly GCA_902168325.1. NCBI lineage: Eukaryota > Metazoa > Chordata > Mammalia > Rodentia > Cricetidae > Peromyscus > Peromyscus nudipes. The sequence goes on along the minus strand of CABHPH010157274.1, from coordinate 43,801 downwards.
GCAGTTCAATGAGCTCCACAGCCTCTCTGCTGGAGAGAAAATACAACCCCTCTCAACAGGGAATGTTACACCTCTGTCTTCCTCGGGGCAGACTGTTATCATCAGTACTACACCTGCTTCTATATTACTACACCTGCTTCTAGAGCCCGAGGCACACACCGACCAGACTCGGACACCGGTGGCAGCAGAGTCCCCTGAGAAGCACTTGCTGCAGAGCCTGCCTTTGAGAACTCACAGCCACAAGGTGTTCACCAACGGGAAGATGTGTTTCTGGGGTCGACGTCAAAGCATTTCGTGTTAACGACACAAGGGTGTGGGAAGGCTAGCCTCGCTTGGTAGCCATGTCCGGCCTCATCTCCTGGGAATAGAAAGATGCTGTTGATCCTGACCAGGTAAGCAGGATTGGGCCAACCTCGAGAGACAGACTGGTTCCACAAAGGCAAGAGCTGCCAGTTTGCTTGCTGCGACCCCCGATGCCCGATGGTCCTTCACACAGGCCTGCCGAGGTGACCTCACCATGGAAACATCGCTGCAGCATGTGAGTTAGACGTGTGACAGGCAGGGGGACATTGACAAGGCCCCTCTGTCTTTGCAGAAACTGCCTTCTCCTCATGCCTCCTGCTCATGACCCTGTCATGTGTGCCAACATGAGGTGTGTCCTTCCCCCAATAGAGGATGCCTTCTTCCTAAAATAGATCAGACCACATCTCACAGCTTCTTTGCATAATTCCAGAGGCGGACTAGCGCTTTGCTTTTAAATTACTCATTCTTACGCAGATTTAATCCATCAAGCATTTATTCACAAGATTCCTAAACAGTAGTTAAAATAACAGTGTCTAGTCATTTTAGGACATAATTATTTCTTCCCAGTGATTAATTTCAAATTAGAAATGAAGGTTGATACTTTTTTTGTAGAAATGATACATTTTTAAATTCAGCCTTTTTCTGTTAGAAATGTGCCTCACTGACAGAGATTGCCCTGACATTCACAAGGCCATGGGCATGGTCCTCAGTACTGCTAAATACGTACGCAAATCAGTCATCATCTGCAAGATTACAGATACTGCAATACAGCCTGCACAGAAATCACTTAGGCGATGGTGCAAACCTGTCCCTTCTGGTGCTCTGCACAGCAGACTTGGTGATGGCGAGGCCCCGTAGCTGACAGGATGGGCCTCTTCTCTTATCCAGAGTCTGCATGAGGGCTATATACGTGGCCATGCAGTAGCATGAGCATCGTGGTCAGCAACAGGACTGAGCGAGGCAGAGGAGAGGAGGAGGGAATCGCAGAGACTCTCCCTGCAATGCTGAGGAGCAGATGGTGAATGTGCCCTGCACAGGTGAGCTGGCAGAAGTGAGTCTCTTAGAGGTGAGAAAGGACAGGACAGCTTCCATCGCAGAAGGAGTGCTGGAGCTGTTCGCTCTGGTTGGGAGAGGGTTGGGGGCTGGGCAAGCGCTGCTCTATTCCCTGAGCTGTACCCTTGACTCGACAGGAGCTGGATGTGGTGGTACAGGCTGCTAACCCTAAAACTCAGGCTGGCGGGGCATACATATTGGGAGTTCAAGGCTGGCTGGGGTATGTGAGACCTTGACACCCCCCATACACACACAACAAGAAAAAGAAAATGGAAGATTCTTATAGACAAACTTCCAAGGAACATGGCTTCACACACCTACAAAACATTAAAACACAAGAAACCAGAGAAAAGGCCGTGAGATCACCAACAGAAACAGCTGTGTGCACGGAGCCGAGCGAGTGTGTGTTCTCTATGTATCAGGTTAGAACACAAAGCAGCAGGGAGCTCAGTATGTTTAAAGGATAATAGGTGCATGGAGATGAGAGCGTGCCAGAAGAAGAGACTGAAATTTTTAAGAAGCTGCGAAGATCATATGAACCTCCTAAAAACACAAAGACATGCTTCAAATTATAAAGCCAAAAGGCAGTGTAAAAAAATAATCACACATAGATATACACACATAAGAGGGGGTGGAGGAAGGAAGGGACGGAGGGAGGGAGGAAGGAAGAAAGGGAGGGAGGAAGGAAGGAAGGGAGGGAGGGAGGGAGGGAGAAAGGAAGGAGGGAGGAAGGAAGGAGGGAGGAAGGAAGGGAGAAGCCCAAACAAACCAGGAAACAGTCCATGGTTGCACAGTGATAGAAAGGAGAGGTAAAAAAAGTGGAAGATGTCTGGTGTGTGTGCAGAATATAGAAAATGAGATTGTTCCTTTTCTATAACGCAAACTTGATACATAGGTCACAAATCATATGCTTTTTACATGAATGTTAGAGCTTGGTTTAAAAAAAAAAGGAAGAGAACTCAAGTCTAGAAAATGGGCAGCTTCTTCTGAGGCCCAGAGCTGCACTCACTCTTGTAGGTGTGATAGAGGGAGGAGTCTTCTCTGGGCAAGGGCAAGGGGGAATTGTCGTGAATTTTGGTAAGCAATTATAGCAAAGGTTATAATTTTGTGGGATCTTCCAAACAGTCAGTGCTTCCTACAGCCCTCACCTCAGGCCCAGGATGCCAAGACTAGATAAGATTGAGAGCTCCCAATTCCAAAACTGCTCATTAAAGGGGGGCAAGAGAGTGCATGCTGAGACCAACCAGTCTTTGGCACTCTGGGCACAAACAGTAGACCCGAGAGCCTTCTCTCTGGGGAGCAGAAGCCTTGGCTGACAAAGTTGCAGGTGGACAGACAGAGCAAGATCTGCACAAAGGCCCAGAAGGAAAGCTCAAAGTTCCGGCTCCTCCGTCCTGCTGTAAACCAAAGTGAGATGTGTTCTGACTTGGCAGATGGTGATTTCAATAATGCAAAGAAAATTTGGTAATTCTTCATAATCCAAGCATTGCAAAGTGGGAGATTCTGAGCCAGCTTGCAAAGTATCTGAAGGTAACTCTCAATAGAAGCAAATATTTGCCCAAAACCTCAGACCCAGCTGGACTACAGACCAAGTTTAATTAAAGTAAAACTTCCTTCAATAACCACCTTCTAATGTCTCAAGGAGAAGACAGCAAATGGCTTACAGAAGCACACCTGCTGTGGCTCACAGGTTAGAGTTATTTGATAGGGCTCTTACAGTAACTGGGGCTAGATGAAATGACCTAATGAGTAACCTCTGGCATGTTGGAGGATATGTCAGGCCTTAGTAATTCCTGCATGAAATGGGACATACACTGTTGAAAATGAGGAGTTAATGGGTTCGAGGACAGAGTGACTGTGCAGAAGAATAGTCCGTGTACTCTGGGGCGGCTGATAAGTATCTGCACTGTATTCCTCAATGTTGTGAGTGAATACCTGACAAGGAGCAACTTGAGGGAGGAATGATTTATTTTGGCTCACAGCTCAAGGGATCAGTCTATTGTGTCAGGGAAGCTGGGAGGTAGGAGTGGCCCTTGGCTGCCGTGGCAGAAGTATGAAGCTGCTTCCTCACGTCTGTGTGGATCAGAAAGCAGAGAAGGGGGATGCTGGCTCTCAGCTGTATTTCTCCTTTTCCCTTGTTATCCATCCCAGGCCCTCAACCCATGGGATGATGTGGACTGACTTCAAGGCAAGTCTTCCCTCCTCGGTTAATTTCCTCTTTACAAACCCTCACAGACACATGCAAAGTTGAGTCTCATTAATGCTTTAGCATGGTAGTGTTAGAGCTGAAATAAAAAGAAATCATAGAAAGCAAGAAACAAAACTCTGAGGCATGGTGACTCCCACCTGCAATCTCAGCTCTAGGGAGGCTGAGGCAAGTGAATTGCCAGGACAACAAAGCTAATCTAAGCTAGAGAGTCTCAAAACACAAAGACAAACAAATGATAAAGAAAAATAAAAGCAATAGTAAATAATAACACTTTGATTTATGGAGAAGGTCATGGAATACAGTGCAGTGGGGTCTGACATGTAGGGGGAGAAGAAGAAGGGAATGGATAGATATTTGATGATATATTACTGAGAATAAAACTGGGGAAAGACATCAATCCACAGATTCAGAACACTCAGAGAATGCCAACTAGCACAGACGAAGCTGTCAGGTACACTACGGGTGCCTGCTTGAAACCAGAACTGAACAGCAAATAGTGAGCAGCCGGGGAAGAGCAGACACCATGCACAGGGAAGCCCTGAGTTCTCAGCAGACATAGAAGTCACGAGAAACTATGAACAGTCACCTTTCAAAGGCATGTGCCTGTAAACACACACAACCACCAACCTGGAATTGCGTATCCTGCAAAAATTGGCTTCAAGAGTAAAGAAAAGCCACTCTTCTAATGTTTTCTACTGTGAAATGTGACTTCAGAAATACTTGTGAAATGACAGAAAGCAAAGGCATCATCGATTGCCAGTGGTCATAGGTGTTATTGATTACCAGTGGTCACAGATGAGTGGAAGGGGAGAGTCTAGGTCTTGCGATAGCACAGCGCGTGAGAGCCCCCTGCCTGCATCGACTGCATCTGTCCTGATTACAATGCCTGCCTGGGGTTTTGTGAGCTGTGCTCATGAGGGACATGGGATCTCTCTGGCTGGCAACTGTATATGAATCCTGTTCTCATAGAACAGAATGATTAATTTAAATAAGGAAAAGGGAGCACATGGTCAAAAGATAAAAGTTAAGAGATTTTCCCCTCATCCTTTCTCTCCAGACATTACTAAAATAATTTCCTTCAGCTGAAGAAACGGTTACATAAATCCAGACCCGATTCTCCAGGAAGCAGTGAAAAACCCAGAATGGTGGACATCTGTGAATATACAAGAGGTGAGTAATGCAAGAGACACTGTCCCCCCACCCCATTGTGTGTGTGTGTGTGTGTGTGTGTGTGTGTGTGTATGTGTATGTTCTACCTTCTATAGAGCACCTCCACCGTAGACTGCAGTCTGGGGACTCAGATCCAAGTGTGGCCCCAGCAACTGCCCCTGAATTTCCACACAGCCATCCTTGTAGACTTCAGATGCGCCAGCAGCCTCCTTAAGAAGAATGTGGATTTAGGAATCGAGGACTCTGTCTCCCCCTTCCTCCCCTCCCCTGTCTCACTCTCCTGTTTCCTGTCCACCTGAGCTTAGAGCGGGTGAGGGGAGGACGCTACCTGCCAAATGCTTTTGTTGTCATGATGGTCCGCCCCTGTGCATGGAGCCAGCAGAGCCTGGGCTGAACCCTCTGAAACTGTGCCTCAAAACCCACCCTTCCCCCGTTGCCAGCTATTCGGTCATAGAGATGTGAAGTCTGAACACTGCAGTCTGTCTGTGTGTCTGGCATCCCTCTATCTACTGATTGAATCTATCACCTGTCTTGGGTTACGGTCCTCAAGATCCAGACCACCTCTCCCTCTCTAGTTATGGAAGACCTAGACTAACACAGTGGCTGGATCCTGTTTGCACCAGTTACTCATCCAGGCTCAGGGAGACAGGTGGCCTAGTGTGAAAGGTCATTTATATGGAAGAAAACATTCCTGAAGTGATTGATGAACATGTCTCTCAGCTGGCACATTTGAGGACAAAGACATTCATATTTCTGAATCTAGACTTCTGAAATCAGAGTGTTGCAGTCCTCACCACATAATTCTTCATGATGTGTATGTTCATTATTTCCTCAGTGAAAAATAGTGGAAGCCTACAAGGTTGTTAAGCTGAAACCACTCCATCTCAGGGTCTGTGAGATTTTTTAATCACAAGGTGCCTCTTTGTCCTCAAGGACAATTACATTGCTGATTGCTCTCCTGTGAACTCAGCAATCAGGTGAAGGCCAGGCTCTCACAGGCATGCTATAGATTAATGCCTCACCCATGACAAGCCCCAGACAGACCTGGAATACAAAGGTTTCGTCCAACCACCTGGCTGACTGTACCCCGGCTATCTTAGTTTGCTCTTGATTGCTGTGATAAACACCAAGGCCAACAGCAACTTAGGTCACAAGGCATCCCTGAGGAAAGTCAAGAAAGAAACTCAAGGCAGGGACCTGGAGGCAAGAGCTAAAGCAAAGATCACAGAGAAGTGCTGCTTACTGGCTTGGTCCCAATAGCTTGTTGAGCCTGCTTCCTTAGACATTCCACAATCACCTTGCCAGGGATGGCACTGCCCACGGTGAGCTGGGCCCTCCCACATCAACAATTAATCAAGAAATGCCCCTACAGGCATGCCTGTAGGTCAATCTGATGGAGACATTTTCTCAATTGAGATTCTCACTTCCCAGTTGATTCTATCCTGTGTCAAGTTAAAAAAATACTCGCCGGGCGGTGGTGGCGCACGCCTTTAATCCCAGCACTCGGGAGGCAGAGGCAGGTGGATCTCTGTGAGTTCGAGGCCAGCCTGGTCTACAAAGTGAGTTCCAGGAAAGGCGCAAAGCGACACAGAGAAACCCTGTCTCGAAAAACCAAAAAAAAAAAAAAGAAATACTGGCATCCCAAGTCTAGGCCATGTAGACACACAGAGGCATCTGGTCCTCCCAGCACTCTGACCCATCCCTCAGATTTTGCAAAAATCCCCTGATTCTGTATATTTAGCCAAAGGGTTCCCTTTGGTAATCCAGGTAACCCTGGGAAGGCCCTCAGTCCTCCTTCCCCAGGACCACTGTGTTGCACAGAAGTCTACATGGTGCCAGCTGCAGCCCCTGTGCTGTGCCGTGTGGATGTGCAGCTAAAATCCATGCATAGCTGGGTGGACAGGACTGTTCATCAGCTGGGGAGGTGGTACAAACCATGTCGCAAGAAGCTGAAGGTGGGGGCCAAGTGGGAGAAGGCAGCCCAGACAGCCCCAGTGCCCTCCAAGGACTTCAGTCCCTAGGTCCCAACTGCAGATTAACCCCCACCCTTCATGTTTGTGCCCATCTTGGCCCCAACTCCTGTTCTCCCTATGAGAGGTGCTGGGCAGGGTCAGGATGACCAGTTCACACAACAACCCAGGAGAAGCCTTTAGTCACATTCTGCCTTGGCTGCGTTCTGCTGGGCGTACATGTCTCTTGCATATTCATTGCTGTGGTTTGGCGGCAGGGCTGGTGGCATGGATCACTACCATTTGCTTTCCAGGTCTCCAAGCTCCGTTCCTCCAAGCCCCACCCGCACCTTGTATGGTGACCCTCCATGTTGGCTGAGGGTCGTCTCCAGAGGACCAGATTTGCACTGGGACCCTGAGTAATATATGTCTTTAGGATTTGTATCACGGCACCCGTAGTTGGAGATCCCTTCTGCCCATTCTTTTGCACAAGCACCACATTGCCCCAGTGCAGCCACAAGACAACCTTTCTCTTCAGCTTGTTTCCTAGATTTAGTTAGGAGGCTCTGCACCTTCTGACACTACCCCAGGTTCTGTGCCCCTCATTATGCATGAATCCCCACGCAAACTCCATCTCCTTTGGTCCCTCCCAAGGATGTGCAGTGGTTTGTTCCTCCAGGCCTTCTCCCCAAGAACCACATGAGGTAGCAAGATATTGTATTAGTTACGTTTGTGTTCCTGTGACCATAGTCCCTGACAGACAAGGAAGGAAAGATTTATTTTGACTCACAGTCACACCGAGTCTTGTGTCCATCCTGTTAAGGAAAGCATGACAGCAATATGTCCCTTAGATGGTGGCAGGAGCATGTGGTAAAGCCTCCTCACATCATGGTGTACACAGGTAGCAGAGAGCTCTGGCCACCTCTGGTAGCCTACATCCACCAACCAGGTCCACTTCCTAAGGTTTCCTTGCCCTCACAAAACACTACTGCAGAGCAAACACTCAAAATGTCCCCCAACATTTCTGATTCAAGCTGTAACATTCTTATAACCCCAAAGACTCATCATTTTTTTTTTTACTACAAAATGCATCTAGTCCGACTCCCAGAGCATCCAACAGTTTAAAAGATCCAATATCGTCCAAAAGTCCAAATCTAGACGCTCTGCTGAGACTCCCAGCAGTCTGTCTGTCAGCTGTGCCTTGTGAAACAGAACGTCACAGACTTCTAATGTGTGATGTCACACAGTAGACACTATATACCGAAAGGGAAGCGTGGAAACCAGAGAAGCGGGTGGACTGCATCCCAAGAAGACTCCCTCCACCCTGTAGCCCAGTGGCTGCACACAGGACACTTGACACCCATGGCCTTGTCACTTGTACCCACACAGCTGCTCTCTCATCTTGGCTTCACTCATTACAGGCAACTTTCCTTTGTAGGCATCTCATTTTCCTGCCCTTTCCAACATCCTGATGTCTCCATTGAAATCCATGCCTCAGCCTATCAGCAGCTTTATGCATGGCCCTCTTAGACAATTCTAAGAGAGACAGAGACAGAGACAGAGAGACAGAGAGAGACAGAGAGACAGAAACAGATCCAGAGAGAGAGAAACAGAGACACAGAGAGAGAGGAGAGACAGAGAGAGACAGAGAGACAGACAGACAGACACACACACACACACACACACACACACACACACACAGAGTTTTCCTGCATGTATGTCTGTGTTCATGCAGTGCCCATGGAAGCCAGACAAAGCTGTAGACCCTAAGCTGCCTTGTGGATGTTGAGAACTGAATCTGAGTCCTCTGCAAGAGCAGTAAGTGCTCTTCACCACTGAGCCATTGCTCCAGCTTCCTTTCAGGCATTTCTCTGGGGAATCTGACTGTGATACACATTCTCTGGCCTCAAGTTTTTTTCCCTAGAAACCTTCATGAGCCTCTAACTCTTGCATTCTCTTTGCTTGCAAAATTAGAACTACATGGGAAGTACCATGATTAGCTTGAGCAGAGGTTTCCCTGCTTGGACCATGGCTGAAGTAACCTCTGAGTGTTTGGGTGGCTAAACATGGGAGAACATGTCCCTAAGTGGCTTCCTGCAATCAGGGGGGCCTGGAGAAACTCTCATCAGAGGAAAGTGTTTTAAATGTGTTTATGGTTTTATTCCCTGGAACCTGGGATATATGGAGTCTCACAAGTCCATAAAATACATCTATCTATCTGTGCTATAATTCCATGCTTGATTTCTGTATTAGACACTAGTCTGTAGCACATGCCTTTTTCTGCAACTTTTAGCAGGCTTATCTGGCAAACTGCAGTTTTTTTCTGCATCTTTGTAAACCTAACTAAAAGCTGCTGACCATAGCCAGGACACAGCATGAATACTGTGATTTCTTCACTTACTTCTTGCCCAACCTCACTCTAATTTTCAGGACACAGGCCAGAACCTAAGCCAAATCGCCTTGGTTCCGTTCCCAATAGCATTCTTGCTCCTGTCTGAAACCCCCGAGCCAGGCATCCACGCACACTGCTGATCTTTTCTTCCCCCAGCACGTCACTGGCTTCTCTAGTCCACAAACCACCCCAGAGAAGAGCCACACGGTTTGCTGTAGGGGCAGCAAGGCTCACGCTTCCCTGAGTCACGCACTTCTGTGTTGCTATGATGTCCCCTCACTGAAACATGTCAGGGCTTGTTGAGAGTTATTTTGACTCCTGATCTCATGGGGTTTTGATTCATCATGGCAGAACAGACCTGTAGAGGAGCTAAGTTCATGCTAACAGGAGCATTCAGTGGGGGCTGTTCACACCATGGAAGAGCAGGAAGCAGGGTGGGAACCAAGCATTCACAGCATGAGCTGTATTGATTCAGAGTTTTTTTGTTTGTTTGTTGTTTTTTTCCTGTTACAAAATAATTGAGGCTGGGTTACTTTATAAACAAGAAATACACTTTTCACAGTTTTAGAGCCTTGAGTCCAAGACCAGGCGGCCTAATCAGTTTGGTCTCTGGTGAGGGCCTTAGGGTGGATGATTTCACCGTGGTGGGATTGTGTGTCCATGGGATTACTATGGTAAGAAAGAAGACCTGGGAGTCCCAGGGGAAAAGATCACTCCTTACAGTAACTGTCCTACTGTGGGGAACTAGTTTGCACCTGTGAGTATTCCCAGTGACCCAGCCACATCTCCGTGGGTCCAGTCTCTTCGTAGTTCCACGCCCTCTCCACATTACCACAGCTGGGTTCAACCTCCAGCACATGAGCCACTGAGGACAAATCATGTCCAAGCTAGATCAGCAGCCAACATCCCTTTCTCCAATAATTCTAAACTGCTCCCAGAAGACTAACTTTCTATGGGAAATGCTACTTTTGTCTATGGTTGAAATGTGTGACCCCTGTACTGTAGGTGAGTAGTGTGGAGGGATGTGAGGGGCAGTTGAACTCAAGTGTGACTCAGTTCCTACAACCAACAGTTATCTATTTTCTTGAGATTGGGAAGTTGCCTATAGAATCAGCAAGCCAAACAGAAGAGAGAACAATAAAATTGAGTAACTTCTCAGGGCTACAATAAAGCCAGTGCACTACACATAATGTTAGACATACCACCAGCATCCAAAAAAATAAACCTTTATCAGGGTGACACTTCTGCATTATTAAGAATCTTGTAGGATAATTTAATGGCAAGCATTCTGCAGTCCACTCATTTTCTTGATTCAAATGTAACATAGGACTTATGGGAGATGTCACAGGGGAAGATTAACGCAGGGCTAGCGGCTGACACTTAGGGACTATTGCGTTGCATATGAATGCTGAAATGAAGGAAAATAGGGACTCACTTTAATTCAGCAGTCTGAGGGAATGAGCCACCACTAACCTCTGCAGATCTCCTGCCTGTTTGCTCACTTTATGGATACCTCATTGGGAACAGGATGTGCTGGGGCTGGACCCCTGAGAGACCTGTGCACCTCTGACCCCCATCTAAGACAGACCCCACACGAGTCTTTCCAAGTCCTTTTACCCACCTGTGAAATGGGGTGATGCCAGAACACCTTCATGGGTGAGTGTGTGTTTGAACAGAAGCACGTTCTACACATAGTTAATGTCCAAGGTGAACGTCTGCCCATCCCAGGAATCTCACATCAAGCTGGGCCACAATGTTGAGCATGAGCACCCCCTCTACCTTTCCAGGGCCACCTGCTCGGAGCAGGGCCCCCGGCACTGAACTCACTTTGTGGCTCCAGTCTTCTCGGCTGCTCCTCCCACATCAAGGAGCCCCATGGCTACCAGAGCCTGAATCGTGGAAGTGACTAGGGGCAATGCAGAAGGCGGCCTGGGGAGCTGGCTTTGGGCTCTTGTGTCGAAAGCCAGGTTGGTGGTTATCCTGCCTTATATAACCAGGATCACTGATCACATCTGTGAAGGCCTCGTGATGCATTTTAAAGCAAGTGTGTATTTACACAAACAGTCATAGCCCCACCAAAGTGCATGCAATGAGGCATGGGTACCGCAAGCCTTGAGTATCTGGAGAAACGGGACAGTGCAGCAGGTGGCACAGAGGAAAGATGTCAAGGAAAACGTGGAACTGCTGGTGTCAGTGTCGCACCCACGACTCGGTCCCTTAGAAGCAATGGGGATGCTGAGTGTTTTAGAAAACACGGCGCAGCTCTTTCAGCGAAGAGCCAGTCCAGTCCATGTCTCTCTGTAGTTTTGGATGCTGTTCATCTCAAGTGTGTGTTCCAATCTCCAGCCATCATCAGAGGGGAGCGTGGGTGGTGAACTGGTGGCACCGCTCGTGTGGTGACACCCTGGTTAGAGCATCATCCCGGCATGCAGTGACCCTGCCTGGCCTCTTCGGTGCCTCAGCCTAACGCCCACCTCAGCATGGTGACCCAGGAATGCACCTGGACTTGCAGGGGACTCTGTGGTCCTGCCAGACCCTGCTTTCCTATTGAAACATGGTTCCATCTCCCTGTTCCCCATCTCACGCTTCCTCTCTCTCCAGGCCAGACGGTCATTCTCTTTGATTTCTTTCTCCGGTTAAATCACTCCTCATTTGGGTCCTGTGTTCCGGCTGTGATGTGGCTATTACTCTAGCTGCCCTCACTGTCACTCCCCATCTACGTGTGTTTGGGAGATAATTCAAACTATGAATTTGAGGCTTCAAATTAATTGTTTTCTTAATTACAAAACTAAATTTAGCTGGAGAGGCTACAGCGAAGCAGGCATACTCCTCTGTTACTGGTGTCACTTGAGTTCTTCTGACTCTCTGGAAATGCGTGTGGCAGAATGCCTCGAGAGCCCTCTGTCATTAGTCCTCTTTAACCCGGTAATTGAACTCCTGAAAACCCTGTCTGTGAAATGAATTCCAAACCTAAGCACAAAATCGCGGAGATATTCAGGATAGTATTCTTCATAATTATCCCCAAATGATCCCGTAATAGTCAAACGGCCTCAAGAACGGGAGAAAGTACATTACAGTGTGTGGATATCAGTGCGAAGGTGATGGAGTGTTGAGATGGGCTGTTTGCTGAAGGACCATGGGCTGAAAAGAACTGAGACGGAGACCCCAGATATGCTCAGATCCCGGGGTCTTAAAGTTCCACATAGTTGCAGGCTAGGACCTCAGTGCTGTAGACAGCAGGTTTGTGTTTTGTTCACAAGTTCTGTGGACTCCCACTGAGAAAAATGAAATAGCTAGGTGACCAGGGCTGAGAACTGAAAACAGGGAGACAGAAACATCTAGAAGTTGCTTCACTTAGACGTCAGGTCCTTGGGGTTGGGCCGGCCTGAAGGTGGACACGTTAGGACAATTGAACATGTGCTGACTGATACATTGGCCTTTCAATGTGGCCTGAGCTTCTGACCACAGGGTACTTGGATCTAAGAAGAGTAATTCTTGTGTGTGTGTGTGTGTGTGTGTGTGTGTGTGT
>CABHPH010157274.1:3508-24217 GCA_902168325.1 Peromyscus nudipes | reverse complement strand
AGACACAGGTGCACTACCACAGACACAGGTGCACTACCACAGACACAAGTGTGCTAACACAGACACAGATGCACTACCATAAGCCACATTGTATGAGGGGAAAAGGTCACGTGCAGTCCTGAGGATCAGAGGTATCCATGTAACCTGAGCCATGTGAAGTGGGAGCCCAGGGAGGTCTCCTAAAGAGCAGCCTGATGTGTTCTCCAGAGATGACAATATGAACCAGAAACTAAGGTGGGAAAGAGAATTCTGGTCCCTGCACAAAGAAAGGAATAAAGAAAACTACGCACACAACGCAGCCTACCTCCGAGCCTAGTCATCACACCATCCCGGACCAGTGGTACAGATCTCGGGTCCTCTTTGGAAAAGAGGAGAAGTGTGTGTGTGTGGGGGGGTGAGGCTGAACTCAAGGGAAGCCTGTGAACTGGGCTCAGAGTGCTGGACTTGCCTTTCTTTCTGCTGACGCAGTAGAGAGCTTAAACAGGGGAGGAGCTTGGGAAAAAGAAGAGGGTAAGGAGGAAGGAGGGGCAGAGAGGGGACCATTTTGGGGGGAGAGGCCTCTCAGGGTCACCAGCTGTGGCCAGACATGTGAAGTGAAGAGCCATGTTCAGAAGTCACTGTGACTCTCCTTGGGTTCATTAAATTGATTTTGTTTACTGTGTGTGTGTGTGTGTGTGTGTGTTTCTGGGTGTCCCATTGCCTCAGTAGGTGTGATGCAGTTTATTATCAAAAAGCATGTTGAAAGCTTAGCTCCTAGTGCTGTGACTGTGACTGTGTTTCGAAAATGCATTATTGCAGCCATGATGAGGCCTTTTTACATTAGAGTGACCTTCTTTTAATGATTGGTGTCATTAGAAAGAGAGAGACACAAAGAGAGGGACACAGAAAAGCCACTTGGAAATGGAGACAGGTATTGGCACAATGCCCCTGCCAATCAAGGCAATCCAAGGGAATCTTGGGATTCAGGGGGGACTATGGAGAGTAAAAAGATTGTTCCCCAGGGTCTGTGAGACCTGCTGACATTTGCTCAGACTTTCTGGTTGAGAAGTGAGAGAGTACCCGGGGAATTCTGTAGCCCCTCTTGTGAAGCCTTGTGTCAGCAGCCTCTCTGGTGAGAACACTTGGCTACACACGGCAAGGAAAAGATGGGGATGACAGAAGTCGCGGAGTCAGGGGTGCTGAGTGTGAAATGAAGTGGCTTTGGGAGACTCATGGCTATATGAAAGAGCCAAGGAAGAGAGAGAGAGAGGGAGGGAGGCAGCACAGTGACTCCCGGAAGTGCAGGATGGCCTGCTGGTCAAAGCTGACTTCAGAACCTCAACTGTAGATTCACCATCCCTGAAAGCCATGTAGACCTTAGGAAACACATGACTAAAGCTAAGAATTCCGTGAATACAAAAGGCTGACAGAGCCTGTGGAGGGAGTCACTTGAGGGACACAATTTCTTCCCTCCCCGGTGCCAGATGCCCATATGCCCAGGCTTTACCCCTTCTAGCTCACGGGCTGCCTCTGACACAACTTGACTTGTTGAAGAGGCTGACTCTTGGCCTCCATTCCTTGATGGTGAAGGGGCCTGTGGTAGTTTCTGGGACTTATTCAATAATGGAGCCGAGAGATGACTTGAAGACACAGACACTCTGCCAGTTCTGGAGCTCAGAGGTCTGAAATCAAGAAGTTACCAGGAACACACTTCCCTGGGAGTTCCTAGGGAGAATCCATGTCATCTCTCCAGCTCTTGATGCTCATGGCTGTTCTTGGCATTCCTTGACTCATAGACACATTACCCCAGGCTCCCTCCATCTCCATGAGTTCTCCGTGTGTTTGTTAGTTTGTTTGTTTGGGATTAGAACTCAACCCTACCCGGGGTAACCAGGGTAACCACATCATGACTAATGACATCTGCAAACCCCTACCTGCACTGACACAAGGTCTCAGCCTGAGGTTGAGGATAGATTGGGAGTGCTCTTGGCTAAGATCCACACTGTTTGAACTCACTGTCTCCAGCCCACGTGCTGGTTGTGCTGGCCCTCCCTCATGGCTCTTGTTTGCTAACTCCAGTGACTTCTTCGAAGCCACGAGTGGGTTGTATACTACGAATGACTTGAGAATCATAAAAAAAAAAAGTCAGCAATATGACAGAGTTACACCTACACTCACACAGGGATAAAAATAAAGTTGTATTGGAGCAATCCATAACTGGTAAATATGGAGTTTTTATTTATTTATTTTCAGTGCAGCTAGGTGCAGAAACCCTGCTGGAAATACTATGACGGTACACATATTTTGTACATCATAAAGTGATGCCCGGGTATTCTAAGAATGCAAAAATGTTTTCTTTAGAAAAATCAACCAAATGAATAATCTCTTTCCTCAGCTTGGTATGAGAGTTGATGTTTCTCTTTGGGTATTTGTCTTTCCAGCTAGGGTTCGTGTATCTCTTATTGTGTTTTTAAGCATCCTCCTTTCCCCTTGGCATTCAGTGCTCTTGTGCAGATGTACTGGGTGTCATGTGACTTAGTCTTAGCACGTGGGTGAGAAATCCTCCGACAGAAGGTAAACTTGTTGTTTTGATACCCTCAGACCCTGGGACTGCTGCTCTTTTCATCTCTCTGTGTTCTCATTTTTCACTGTTGTCTGATTTCTCTTGCTTATGCTGTCGAACCAGGTTTACCTCTTGGCTGCTCTCTTAGTTGTCTGTTTGTTTGTCTGTTTGTTTTTTCGTTGCTGAGATAAATTACCCTGACAAAAGTGACTTAGGAAAAGCAGGTTTCATGATGGGGAAGTCGAGGCAGCAGGAACCTGAGGCAGATGGCCGCATCAAGTCTGCAGTTAGGAGAGAGTAATGCATTCAAGCATGCTATTGCTCAGCTCGTTTTCTTTCTCTTATGCAGCTCAGGATCCCCTAGAGCCTAGGGAATGTGCCAACAACAGTGGGTGTGTCTTTCTATGTCAATGAACATAATCAAGATAATCCCCCCAGATATGACCAGCAGCCCATCTTCCAGGTTCCTACTTCTTTCAAAGTGACAGTCATCACTAACCATCACAGCTGCCGCAGAGCTGGGGGTCCTGGGAGTCAGTGTTCCAGCATCTTCTTCCATAGGCTTGTACCAGTGCTGTATATATCACAGTAGGCGCAGTCATTGCCCTCCTGAATCCTCCCGACTTTAAAAGACAGAAGCATCCAAGTGTTTTATTGAGAAATTAGGGCATACAGACTTCTACCCAAGGCTCTTCTCTTTTCAGAAGAGTGTGAGAGATGGTGCATCCATCTGCATTTGCCAAGGCCTTGAGAGTATATCTTTTCAATAAAAGATTGAATTTTCATTTGCTTTGATTAAAAACAGCAGCGTTCCCTGCTGCCAGAGAACTCACCTAGGCTTCATGGCCATCAATAAATGGAACAGGCGAGCATGTCACAATGAGCTTCATTCAGAACATCAAGGTAAAAGGTCTCAGAAAGGCTCCCTGCGGCTGCAAACCAGTGGCACTTTTAAGATCACAGGCATCAGGTTTCTTAACATCCTGACACTCAGCCATTTAGACCGACCTCCTCCTGGGCCTCCGTCCTTCTGCTCCGTGTCCACTGAGCTTATGACCATTTGTCCAGCCTTGTCTGGAGTGAGTTTGCCTCGTAGAAGGTGCAGTTGACTGTCAGTGTGTGTCCCTGCTATTAGTGAGAATATAATTCAGGTACTTTCCATTCTAGAGGTCTGTGGTGGAGCCTTCTGGTGAGGGGATTGAAATTTAAAGAGAAAACGATAGAAGCAATCTACCACTTCCAGAATGGTGTTGATGGAATCCATGGTGACAGGGACAGTGAGGGTGGTGGTGGTGGTGCTGATGCTTGCAATGATTATAAAGAAACGATGGCCAGCATGTTGGTGGTGATATGACAAGGGAATGGCGCTAACCGTGGCCAAGACTGTGATGATGAAGACGTGGATGGTCGTGACGGACAGTCATAAAGCTGATTCTGTCTCCAGTGCCCCTCTCTCACTTAAGCTGTGAGCTCTAGGATGGAGGAACGATTTGCAGCCTGGTTTGAAAAGACTTAGTCTTGCTTGGGATGGGTTTGGTTTCTTTTGTTTTTGTTTTTTTACAAAGACATCATGTGGCCTCGTGGAAAGGGCTTCTGCATAGTCTCACATGTACACTGCTGAAGGCAAGGTACCATCCCTGTCTTGTGGTCCCCTGAGGTGCACACACTGAGACCACAGAGAATAGCATGTAAGGAGGCAGGGTGGATGGACACAGTCTTGGTCAGGGCTTGTACCAAGGCCAGGCCAGAAAGAGAAGGGTGCTATTTCAGGGCAATAGCTGTCTAGAAAACCTTTAAAGAGGGAGGGAGGGAGGGAGGCAGAATATATGTAACAGTGCCCTTTGGACTCTAGAATCCAGCTCAGGTCCTCAGGGGTGCACAGCAAACGCTCTGACCTGCTGAGCTGTCTACCACCCCGACATTACTCCGATTCCTAGTGCACAGCCCTTTGATGCTCCTATACAAAGCCTGGGTGCTTGCCCACCTGCCCTCTGTACCTGGACTCTGTACTGACTCGAAGCTCCTATCCCTCAGATCCTCTGGAACTCCATCAAAGGCTTTGCTCATTCTTACTCAGTAGCTTCTTTCTGATGGAGACAGGGGTTCTAGAGAAAAATGAGCCATGTAGCAGACTCTCCTGTCGATATTTAATTTTTCTCTCAAACCTTGGCTCCACATTTTTTTTAATTACTATCTTGGGATTTTAATTTTTGACAGCTTTAAATACATTTAAGCCACATTTTTGTAGTTTTCTGGCTATTGACACTGAGGGGAATGAGTCTGGTAAGAGTGCTCTGCACAGTACCTCCTTAACATCAGTTAGATAAACCCATGGCTGAGAGTGCTCTGCACAGTACCTCCTTAACATCAGTTAGATAAACCCATGGCTGAGAGTGCTCTGCACAGTACCGCCTTAACATCAGTTAGATAAACCCATGGCTGAGAGTGCTCTGCACAGTACCTCCTTAACATCAGTTAGATAAACCCATGGCTAAGAGTGCTCTGCTTCCTTCCCTAGCAGCTGCACCTGCCCTCGTAGCTGAGATCTGCAGTTACCACCTCTCCCTTCAGGCTGCAGTCATGCTGGAAGGCAGCTATCATCACAAGTGCTGCCATGCCGTTCTTTGCTATATCCCCATCACCTCAATTGTGTTTTCGATCGTGAAGTCCTGTACAATCAGTCCCCTAGCACCACGCTCTTCCTGGGAGCTCTTCCAATGTCCCCACCTGCCTTAGGATTACCACAGACCTGACCATCACCATCGTGTTTTGCCTCCTGGGAAGTGGCCCTGTATTGTGACAGGGTTGTCAGAGTCCTCATCAGAGGACACTTTTGTCACAGTACACCTGACAGACACTGACTTGAAACCATCCTGAGTCACTTTTACAGTGATCACCGTTCCTGACTCGGCCATTAAGCACTTTTCTTTACAGGCCCGGTTCCTCCCCCTCACACCACTCTGTCATTTTTCTGTTTCCACACCTACTTTATAGATTAGGAAATGGCGCAGGAAGATGAATTTGATTGCAGAAGATAATACAGGGAGGCAGTGCAGGAGCCCAGGAGAGGTCTCAGAGTGGATGATTAGAAGCCTGTGATTCTTAGCCATTTGAAAGATTTTCCTGGGAGACACAGCTGAGGTTCGGAGTGTCCGTGCCCATGTCAAAAAGCGCCCAGCACCCCCTGCTTTGATTTTTACTGAGAGACAAGTAGCTGAAGAAACCAAGTACACTTTCACCTGAAGGTCAGCTGGTAGTACATCTTATACACTTTTATTTTCATTTTTTCATTCACTTTTGCTTGAAGATGGGCTAACGTAAGCTACCTGAATAAAATTTCCCTCTGCTTTTCTTTCCACATGATGGATAAATCTATCAACTCGGCTGTGCTATCATATCCAGTTTTTTTGTCCAATATCAGTCCGTATGTCTGAAAACATCTCCCAGTGGCCTATCGTTAAACCCATAGATTAAGGCATCTCTCATCCCTCATCAGAGAAGCTTCTGTCTGCAGTAGACGATGATCTACACAGAGACACAAAACTGGCCAAGGTGTCAAGAATAAGCCATAATACTCATGGTTAAATGGAGCGTATATCCCGAACCCCCTCCTCCCAAGGCTCAGGGATCACTGGAGAAGAGGAGGCAGAAAGAGTGTAACACCCAGAGGCCGTGGATGACTACAACAGTGTCTTCTGAACACAGCAGGGCAGATGCCCATAGGAATGCACAGTAGTTGTGACATCATGCAGAAGACCTGCATAAGCTTAAGCCAGACAAAAAGCCCAGCATCAAGAATGGAAATGGTCAAAGTCCCGCCCCTACCAGAAGAGCTAACAATGATTGATAGCTGCTGGGAGTCAGTTTTCCTTAAGAGTGTAGCCCCAGTGTGTGTGTTTGTGTGTATGCTCATATAAAACTACATACCTATTAGACTGACTATTCTCAGAAGTTTCTCATGATGGTAAGAATAAACACTAAAGAAATCTCTCTCTTTTTCGAACTGTCTTTTTATTTATTCTCATGTCTCCCAATCTCACCCATCTTCCCCCCCCACAAAAAAAATTTAAGAGAAGAACGTGGGAAAAAGTAAGAAAGGGAGAATCTTGTCACGGAAGTCACGGTGTGATACAGTGAGTCACACAGTAAGCCCCTTTATCCACAGATTTCTACATTCAGGCGTTCATCCCAAAGAATCATTGGTCTGGTTGGAGGCCCCTGGTCTCTGCTGCACCATTGACCCTGGGCTCTCACTGGGACTCTTCCTGGACATCCCTCTGCTGCCCTGTGTCAAGGAGATCCTGCAGCCCTGGGTCCACAGGACTAAACCTCCATGCTCCAGCGGATCACAGATGGGATGGATGTTGATGTGGGCCAACACTTAACCCTGGTTCTGGGCCTGGATAGTTGCGGGGTTGGTCAACCCTCCAGCTCTCCCCTGTCTTAGTCACCAGGTGAGCTCTCCAGTATTGCCCTGGCTAGTTCATCCCTTGCAGTGATGAGCAAGGGGTGGGGCCATTTCTCCTCAGGGTTGGCTCTTCCACACCTAGTGAAGCCAGCTCTACTGTGTTGCCCATGGGAGGTGTAGGGAGAGTGCTGCAGTTGATGTGGGGCAGGAACAGCTCTCCTGCTCTTATGACCTCAGGGCCAGCTCTTTCGCCTGCCTCAGGAATTGATGGGCTGGGGCGGGGTGGGGTGGAGTATCTCTCCTCCACCCATGTCACCACATGACAGACGACTCATGGGGACAGCTCTCCCATGCTCACAACGTCTGGGCTGGCTCACCCACACCTCTCTATGAAGAGACTTCTTGTATACTGTTGATGGAACTGTAAATAAGTAGATCCATTATGCAAAAGAGTTGTGGGTTCCTAAAAACAAACAAACAAGCAAAATGAATAGAATATAGTGAAGTGCTACTTGACATTAAAAAAAGAAAGAATTCCATTATTTAGAATGTCATAGAAGAACTTGGAGGATATTACACTAAGTGAAATATGCCAGCCAGAGAAAGACAGATGTTGCATAATCTTATATGTGAGATCTGAAAAGGCTGAACAGGTACAAGTACAGCCCAATGGGCACCACAGGGACTGGAAAGGGGAAGATTTGTAAGGGGAAGATACTGGTCAAAGAGTACAGAGGTTCAATTAGGTAAGAATACAGTTTTGGAATCTACTGCACATGCGAGTGACTATTGTTGGTCGCATATGGAAAGGTAGGTTACCCAAGTGACATTGGTTACTGTGATGCAGTCATTCCTTGTTATGTACCTAGGGCATAACTGCATGCAATTTTGATTTGTCAAGTCAAAAGACATTATCAAAAATAAAATAAAATGAAGCCGAGCATAGCAGGTTCCCCTCCACACTGTAAGTGGGCCTCATCCAATTAAGGGAAAGTCACCTTAGGGACCTTTGTGTGACAGTAGGGTTGACAGAGGCTCCTTATGGGGGAAGCCTTTATTCTGGTTTAGAGTTTGGGAGATTCAGTCTGAAGGTGGGAAAGGCATGGGAGCAGGGGCAGCTTGTAGCTATGGCAACACAAGCATTAAGTGGCTGGCTGTAGCACACTGATGGTCATAAAGTACAGAGGACCGGGATGGAAGCAGAGCTGAGTCCACCTCCAGTGACCCACTTCCTTCAGCTAGGTCTCATTTTCTATGGGATTCACAACCTCCTAAAATGGGGATGCCACACATGGGGACTGAGCATTCACATACAGGAGCCTATGGGGGACGATTCAGAAGGAAACTGTAACATAGGATTTAAAGAGAAAGACTGGGGTGTGCTGGGAATAAGGAATCCTACCTGGATACTGGTCAGACCCGACACAGCAATATTGGTTTGAGCTCTATGTTGCTGACCCACTTTGCAGATCTCCCCAAGCCACCCCACCAATACCTTCTCTCTCTCTCTCTCTGTCTCTCTGTCTCTCTGTCTCTCTGTCTCTCTGTCTCTCTCTCTCTCTCCCCCCCCCCTATATAAACATACATGTCACACTTCAGTATACATGAATGAATATTTTATCTGTAAGCAGATTAAGGTTTCATCCAAACCTTATACTTACTGTAGACCATGATCTGGGGAGAATGTCTGTTAGTTTGAATCTAAAATGTTCCCTAAAGGATCATGTTTGGAGAGTTTGGTTCCCATACTGTATCACTACTTGATGAGTTGGTGAGACCTTTAGGAATTTAGGCCCAGCTGGCAGATGTAGGTCACTAGTGTTGGGCCTTTGATGTGACCCAGCCCCTCTTTCTGGTGCACTTTCTGCTTTCTGGTCAATCAAAATATCAGATGCCTCCACCTCATGCTTCCATGGCCATGGATGGATCTTCTCCTGCCACTGTGTGTCCCTCCATTATGGACTGACACCCCTCAAAAACCATGAGCCAGAATGAATCCTTCCTCTTATGTTGTTTCACATCAAGTATTTTGCTATAACGATGCAAAAGCAGCTGATACAGAAGATTAACACCACAAATGGGGGTGTAGATGTAGGCTCAAGCTGACCGTGTGGGTCTGTTAGAAATGGTTTGTGGAACAATGGACTAGAAAAGCCCTAGAATGCTATGAACAGGGATTAATGGGCAAATATTATGGGAACCTAGAAGGCAGAATGGTGCTAAAAATGCGGAGCACAGTCTGGGACAGTGAGCTTTCGGAATGTGAGAACAGCATTCCTGTTGAAAATCGATCGACAGGCCCACTCTGGCAAATACGTGTCTACATGCTGCCTGTGCTTTGAAATTTTAAGTGAGACTGAATTAAAAGGGAATCGAGTGATTACCTTGGCAGAGGAAGTTTTAAGAAACCATAACATTTAGGCTGGGGCCTAGTTATTGGTTCTGCATTTAGCCATGCTTACGGTGAAAATCGAGAGCAAACAGCAGAAGAGTGCAGGTTGTAGAGACTGGAGCAGCATGCACTGGGCATGCACAGTAGGTGCTGGGTCCTCTGCATGTGTATTCGGGCTCTACCTGAGTGTTTCTATGGGATCCCTGAGTGTGCGAATGAGTGGGTCGGGCTCTAGCTGAGTGTGTCTATGGGATCCCTGAGCGTGCGAATGAGTGGGTCGGGCTCTAGCTGAGTGTTTCTATGGGATCCCCGAGTGTGTGAATGAGTGGGTCGGGCTCTAGCTTAGTGTTTCTATAAAATTCCTGAGTGTGCGAATGAGTGGGTCTCGTGCCCTCTCTTGGGCTCTTTTCCTTCTGTTGTCTTGTCCAACTCTGATGTGACAGTTTTTTCTTTTATCTTATTTTATTTTGTTATGTTTCATCATTATCCCTTAGAACCCTGTTTGTTTTCTGTGAGAGAGAGAAAAGGAGTGAATCCAGGTGGGAGGGGTGTGGGGTGCAACTGTGTGGAGCAGAGGGAAAGGAAACTGTCATCAGGACATATTATGTCAGGAAAAAAATCTATTTCCATTAAAAGGAAAAAAACTCACAAAAGACTGCAGTTTGGGGTCATGAATGTATTTTAATATGTGGACAAAGCAAGTACATACGCTATAATTGTTAAAGAGACTCTTAGTGAAGACACTCTGCACAGCGCACACTGAGACAATATGGACGTTGTCTTGAAGGTGAGACTCCACACTCTTCTCACTGAAGATGCCGACGTGACAAAAGGCACACAAACTTGAAAGACTTCCATTTAAAAAGGCAGAGCCAAAGAGATGCCTTCTGGAAAAGGGTGTCTGGAAACAGCTTTCCTATCTGCAGTGCAGCAGATGCTTGGAGGACACTGCAGTGTGGTCCATTTGGGGCAGGCAACTACATCTTGAACTGGCAGCTAATGTGCATGTTTCTGGTATTTGAGGAAAGCAGTGGTTGTAAAATCATGAAGGCTTTCACCAAGGTTCCAGATAAAAGCCCCTGAGATGATACCATGGACAAAAAGGGTCATATACCATGCTTGGAACCCCTGAATGTCTGTGCTTAAAGTTGGCAGGGTGTAGCTTAAGTTACAGTGATGTTGAAGGTACTAGAAATGTATGATGCCTGCCATAGAAAGATGCCGACTTTTTATGGATATGGCCCAAGAAACAGGACATTTTTAAATTATTTTTTCCATTTATTTTACATGCCAAACACAGTTTCCCCTCCCTCCTCTCTTCCTGTTCCATTCCCCTACCTCCTGTCTACACCCCAATCTACTCCTCAGAAAGGGGAAGGCCTCCCATTGAAGTCAACAAAGCATGACATATCAAGTTAAGGCAGGACCCAGCTCCTCCTCCTGCATCAAGGCTGTATGAGGCATCCCTCCATGGGGAATAGGTTCTAAAAAGCCAGCTCATGCTCCAGAGACAGGTCCTGGTCCCACTGCTAGGGGCACCACAAACAGACCAAGCTACACAACTGTCACCCACATGCAGAGGGCCTAGGTAGGTCCCATACAGGCTCCTTAGCTGTTGGTCCAGAGTCTGTGAGCTCTTAGTAGCTCAGGTCATCTGTTTCTGTGGGTTCTTCTGTCATGATCTTGATCCCTTCTTGCTCATACAATCCCTTCTCCCTCTCTTCAACTGGACCCCCAAAGCTCAGCCCAGAAACTTGGTGCCAGGGAAACTCCCAGGAATCCACAAGGATGACCCCCAGCTAAGACTCCTAGCAATAGTGGAGAGGGTGCCTGAACTGGCTTCCTCCTATAATCAGATTGTCATTAGAGAGCCTTCATCCAGTAACTGATGGAAACAGATGCAGAAACAGGCCAAATTTTATGCAGCCATCAGGCCCATACGTTGCTCAGTGCCATTCAAACCCACTGGAGCTGAGATACAGAACTACAGAATGCAATATGAGTTTATGGACTTTCTTTGTTCCAGGCTTCCCCTGCTATGCACTCCCCAGTTCCTCTCTTTTGAATGGGAATGCACACTCTTTGCTATGCTATGCTGGAAGTATGAAACTTGGTTTTAATTATTCAGGGGTGTGTTGTGTGGAATCTTTAGAAAATGGAGCTACCTGGAAGTAGTTCACTGGGGATGCACCTCTGAAGGTGATCCAGGCCCTGCTTCTGGAATAGTCTTTGCTTCCTGAACCGTCAAACTGTGAGAAGCCTCCTCATCAAACTCCACTACAACCAGAGAAGCTGCCATGATCGCGCCTTCCCCACAACGACAAGCCACAGCAGACTGTTCTTCCTTTCAATTCAGTTTGGTGACAGCAACACAAAATCAACCACTAGCATATAGAGAATGACTTTGTTCTTGTCTAGAAACATCAATAGCCTACTTCCAAGGACTAAGAGTTTCTCAAATCCCAATGCCCAAGATCACTTTAATAATTTATTTATTATGCCGTGTTATTAAAGGCATGCCTGTCTGTATGGATGGATATACCTAAATCTGGGTATACACAGAGGCTGGAGGAAGGATCCAAGTGTCCTGGTCTATCATTCTGTCTTATTGTCTTGACACGGGGCCTCTCACTGAGGCTGTAGCTAGGCTGTTGGCTTCTGAGACCCAATGGCCCTCTTGTCTCCAGTGACCCTCTTGTCTCCGTGCTTTACAACGCTGGGGTCATGAATGAGCATGGAACATGCAGGACCTTTCTGTGGGTTATAGAGATTTGAACCCAGGTTCTTACACTTGTTCAACAAGACCTCTAAACCACCGAGCCATCTCACCAGCTCCTGATAGTATTCCTAAGCGATCAAAAGTACTCGATGGATGATTTTTCAAGTGTACTATAGAACACAATGGTTTCTGAAGTAATATGGAAGATGCTTGTGCAGTGTTGGAGTCATGAAATCTTAAGTGGAGAGAAAACTTAGATGTTTGAATATTCCTTTCCATTTACATCTAAGAAAGCAAGGAGCCAACTGCTACCCTCGAGAGGAGAGTGCTCATGGCCAGTGTTCAGAGGAGTTCTGTCTGTTGGGGGCTGTTCAGAGCTGTAGACCCTGCCACCATGCAGGGATGGTGATTACTAATGTTCTATGCAGCTTCTCTGGAGCCCAGATTGGCATGCCACAGAGCTGGCCCACATGCCGTGTGGTAGCCAGGGGTTGAAAGGTTAAAATTTTAGCTCTTAATTCTAAATATTTAATCATAGAAAGTAGAAAAGCACAATGTGCTATTGACACCATAATGTTTAACTATAATTTTGATACATTAAAACTACTCTTAGGAAAATAGCCTTGAATTATTACTGTGTGATTCATTCCCCATGAACAAAAATTCTATTCGAATTCTGAACCCGACTAACTCTTACAGAAAAAGAAGGCTCCAGATTCTGTATGAGCAGCATCATGTCATGGTTTGAGTGAGAAAAGTCCCTCATAAGCTCACATATTGAACACTTGGTTCCTGGTGGGGAGGGGGGCTTTTTGGGGGTCAGAGATTATGGAACCATTGGGAAATCGTATTGGTTCCTTTTCTGTTACTGTGAAAAAACATTACCAAAGCAACTTACAGGAAGATGGGTTATTTGGGTTCACGTTCCAGAGGGATAAGAGTCCATCACCTTTACAGGGGGCGGCATGGCAGCAGGCACTTATGGGGGCAGCAGGAGGAAGCTGATGGGTCACACCTTGAACCTCAAGGATGAAATGAAGTAAACTGCAAAGGATGATGGTCTTTAAACGCTCGAAGCCTATCTCTGGTGACATGCTTCCTCCAGTAAGGCCATACCACCTAAATTCTACCAAATAGCACCCCCAACTAAGGATCAGGTGTCCAACTACATGAGCCTATGGAAGCCATTCTCATTCAAACTAACACAGAGGTAGAGCTTTGCTAGAGGAAGTGTGTCCCTGAGGACGGACTGTGAGAGTCTATAGCCTCTCCTTACCCCACTTCCAGTTCTGTCCCTGCTTCCTGAGTGTGGATGAAGATGTGGTCTCTCAGAATCCTGCTCTGGCCATGCACTATCCAATCTCCCTCACCATGGGGACTCCACCTATGGAAATGTAAACCTCCAAAACTCTTCTTCCTATAAGTTGTGTTGGTCATGGTGTTTTATCACAGCACAGGAAGTAATCAACGCACACTGCGTCCCTTGTCTGTCCTGCACACTATGTGCCAATGGTCACACAGCACTTTCAGACACAAAAGCAAACCAAGTCCATATAAAGAATGCCGTGATGCTTGTTAGAAATCAGAAGATGACGATCACGTTATGAAGACTTTCTCGTTGTTCTCATGGCATTTTCCTGAAGCTCAGGCGCCTTGACCCATAGGAGAGGGAAGGGCCCTTCTGCCATCTTTGCTCTCCCATGGTTTGTGGGGTCTTGCTCTGTGCAGGCTGCTGTGCTTCATCATAACCCCTGGACACTGCTGTTGGAGTAGGAAGGCAGCCTTACAAAGATTACAAATGAATGCATCATCTTACAGTGATCGGTCCATTAATAAATTAACAATAATAATATCAAGCCTCTTGTTTGCTACTGCCTAAGGTTTTCTGGTCTTTCGTTTACCACCTGTCCCTGAGGATAGGTACCCTCAGTTGTGATGTGTTCATCATGTGATGCTGTAAATATAGGCTGCACACATGGATAAACGCATCACGTGGATCAGGGTTTTATCTGTGTCTAGACACCCTGCATTAAGAGCTGAGTATGAACGCATAGCTGTCACTCTCTTAAGCCTCACACTTAATGGAATATTTTTCATTTACTCTGAGGCACCTTTCAGCCCTGCTCACCTCAGGAGGTTCTCGGTGTCTTCGTTTCCAAGGCAATCTCTTTTGACATTCAGAGGAACTCTATGCTGTGCACTTACTGGATATTGCAGGGAAATGTAGGCTAAAGCCAAACACTGCAGCTGTATAGAGAGGCAAGGAGAGGCCTGATATCGAGTTATATAAAGTGCCCCTAGATCTGACAGTGGTTCAGGGGACATAATGCAAAGGGACGCAAGGGACGTTAGAAAGGGCAAAAGGGCAGAGGGACAGGATGACATAGTGGAATTTCAACACCTCTTTATAAAGGTTCCTTAAGGATGGGTGAAGGGGACAGACGAGCTCCCGGCAGGCTAACTATGAGTAAGGAGGAGGCAGCTTCCCTCCCACTCCTTCAATAAAACTCATCCATTGTCTCCCCAGGTGAAGGCTCCCAAAATATTTCTGTGTCTAAAATGATATTCATGTAGTAAAAACATAACCATCTTAACCACTTTAAAGCACACCAGTTAGTGAATTTTTTAACACATTCGTAGTGTCATGTAGACATTTTCTAGTTTCATAAGTCAGCCATGCAGCCCCTGGTGATGGCCTTTTTCTTGCTGTACATCAGCTTATTCTGGACATTCCATATAGTCAAATCCAATTGGAGGGGTGTGTGTGTGTGTGTGTGTGTGTGTGTGTGTGTGTGTGTGTGTTTTCTCTCACTCAACATACTGTTTTCAAGGTTTGTCCATATTATTGCATGCACAAGCACTTTATTATATTAGAGCACACTTGCCCAGGTATAAGCATATCCATAAGCACACATGCACACACACACATGCACACACACATGATGGATATTGTGTTGTTTCCTTGGTTACTGCAATATGTTTATTTTAAAAGACCTTTTTCTTTTTGCTTTTTGCTACATGTTTTTAAAAATACACAGGTCACTGGTGATCCCATCAGGCTCCAGTGGAAAGTTCTAATCCAGTAGTAACCACGCGGATGGCCCTGGTCAGTTGTAACCACACAGGTGGCTCTGGTTAAAACTAAATGTATTACAAACAAAGCAAAAAGTCAAGAATCTTGGAAAGGGATCTCTGGGGAGATAGTGTTAGGGACGGGAGAGAGATAAGAGCAGATGGGCAAAGAGTAATCAGAATCCAGTGTATACACGTACAACACAGTCGAATGACAAACCTAACTAACAACAGACAATAATAAAAGGATGTGGGAGGGGATCCAGGAGGAGCTGGAGGAGGAGGGACAGATATAATTACAAAGATTTGTTTTCATGTATGAAGTTCTTAAATAATAATAAAAATAAAAACACACAGTTTACTCTTCCAAATGCATGCTAACCTACTTTCTGTGTATTCTCTTGTCCGCATGGCAGAATAGCCTTTATTTTATGGGTGTTCTCTCTAACCAGATTCTGTCTCCACAGGAATTAGCCAAGAGGTGACCGGCTTCTACCCAGTCACACAGTAGGTGAGACAGGACACAATGTCGCCTTCTGAATTCTCATCCCAAAGTTGGCTGGTCCACTCTGCTGACGTTCTCTGCCAGCTCTTTCTCTTAGCATCTTTCCTACCCGAGCACTGCAATTTTGGCTGGCTGACTTAGCAGCACCATTTTGAATATTGGAATCCTGTACACCAAAGAAAGAAGATGGACCCCAGGCCTGAGGTGGTACCTGATTCCTGCCTCAGGGGTGGCCTGTGCAGTCACGATTCCCTCATTAATAAAGATTCCTCAGTTTCCACTCATTTGACACTTTGGCCCAGGCAATTATCCCCAGGCTCTCCTGTGTATGGCAAGGTAGCTACAGGTCCAGACTTCATGTGCTACATACTAATAACACCACTCTGTTCTTCCCAGGCAGGAAAAAAAAATCTCTGCACACATTGCCCATGTCCTCTGGAGAGGCAAAAGTCATCCCTGCCTAAGGGCCCTGAGTCAGAAAGAAAGGGATCAGCTTATTATTTTCCAGAACTCTCTGCCTGGTGCTCTATGGGTCTGGGAACATGTAAACCACTAAGACATTGCAGGTAGGAAAGGGTTATCTACCAGGGAATTACATGTGTTTGTTTAGGCTCCACACTGTCTTTTCTAAGCAGTAAGTGGCTGATTACAGGCTCAAGGCTCCTCATTCAAAATTGCCCATCTGCCACTGCTCATTAGACAAGCTCTCATTTGGAATCTGTTTCTGGTTTGTGTCCTTTTTGAAGAGAGGAGTGAATAAGGTCACGGGGATTAATGGCTACTAAAAGCTATTCTGTTCCAACGTTTCTCCAAGGAAAACTAATCACCATGCTTTCTGAACGAGGAGCCCTAAAACAACAATGCAAGAAGCAGCAGCTAATCTCTAACTGGATAGTCATGAAAACCTTTCTACCAACTATTAAGTCCCCCTTTCAAATTACCTGTGGTCAGTCACTGTCAAAGAGGCAAATAGAGTGTGTGAACAGAATGCTTTAACCCAATGTATCATGTCTTATTTATCTTTAAAAATTAAATCATGTGTATGTGTGGTTATGTGCACATGTGTCTGTAGGTGTCTGTAGACTTCAGAAGAGGGAGTTCTGACCTCTTGGACCTAGGGTAGTAGTCAGAAGCCACCGCAGAGGAGTATGGGAATCGAACTTGCATTCTCTTCAAGAGCATTGTCCATCCCATACCTGCTGCACCCTCTCTAGCTCCTATATTGGATGTGGAAGTCACTCCTGCTCAAGGTTTTTTTTTTTTTTTTTCTGTGCTGTGTTTTTCACGCTCATCTTCCAGGGTACGCCTGTACCCTTCCCTTCTGTGTAAGTTCCTCCAGTGGCTAGTTTGAAAGTTTCTCTACTGCCTGCTAAGTTCTCTGTTCCCTTTGGACTTTTGACTTCTGGACTTTGAACCAACTCATTTTTAGTGACAGCCCCTTCCTCAGAGCCCGTGTTGTTAACTTGATAAACATACCCTGTTCTCCCATCCCAACCTAGGTTTTTCTTCACCCTCCCAGAAAGATCCCGTACAGTATGCCTCCTTCAGAGATGTTTAAAGTAAAAAAAAAAAAAAAAAAAAAAAAAAAAAAAACTCTGTCTGCATTTTTCCCACGTGTTATTCCTTCTGTTTTTGCATCTTCTGCCCCAGCCAGTGAGCAAACAGGAGTCTGGGGATCTGGATCACGTTTATCCACTGGTGATGAGCAGCTACCCTGCCTGGACCACTCGCTGGTGTCTTCCTCATCAGAAGGGAGACGATGCCAGCGGAAGGCCTCCAGGAGACTACAGGGCTGGCCGCACTTCTCTAAGCTTTGTGGTCTTACAGTGTGAATCGAAGCTTGGCTCTGCCTCTTTTTATTTATTCACCACAGATTTCTCTGTCAGATTTCTTGTATGTTTTCTTTATCTTCTCCAGTTGTAGAATCTTTTACATTTCCTTTTTTATTTTTGTCTGTGTTCCGTTGATCCCATAATATGGAGTATGTGCAAATAAACCCTGATCCTTTCCGACTAAATGCCCCGAGTGCTGATGACTTTTCTAGATCCAATGCCACTTGGGCAAAGGTATCTGTTTGATGAGAAGATGGGAATCCAGTCCTTCTGGAGAAAGAAAAAAAAAAGTCCCTAATAATTCTCTCCTACTTCTTTCTCCAAAGGAGTCATCCTGCTGAAAAGAAAAAAAAAATACCAGCAAGGCCGGTGTCTTAGTCTATTATCTCCCACCCTCCTACCCCGACCCCGCCCCACCCCCGCAGCCCACCCCCGCTGCCCCACTCTCACGTTTCTACTTGGAGAAAGCCTAAGAGAGAAACAAAGAAAGCAAAGAGTCGTTCCTCCCTAACCTGTAGAGGGCAGTAGTGGGCTGAGGCAGGACCAAGTGGACTGCTCTGGAGACCACTGACAAAGTTGGGGCTTCATGGAAGGCAGTGTGAAAAGCAGAAACCACTGAACCACTGGTTCCAGAAACAGGCACATGTCCGCAGTTCGGTGATGTCTACACAGGGGTTCGATGAGGGGATCGGGAAGCACACAGAGTTCCAAAATTCGTGCTCAGCCTGACGCTTATTGGTTTCTTCTTTGGGATCATCCATGAAATCAACTCCCTGGCAAGTTTCCTGGTACTTTTTATAATTCTGCTTTGGTGTTAAAAAGAAACATTTAAACTTCTCTTGTCAGGGAACAGAACGTGATGAGGGCCTCTGCTGGAGCCCCGAGCTGCAGCCCGCATCTCAGACTCAGGGACCCTCAAGACTGGGGAATTTTATTGCCCATCCTATCTATGCTGCAGCCCTGCCATCCTTTCTCTCCCCTACGTGCTGTTCAGCGCTCAGCACTCTTGAGTTCCTCGGCAAAGCGAGCTGTCCCCATTGAAACTCCACAGACCATGCAGTCTGATGATGTGGTACCCACAGTGGAGGGCTTCCCGCATCACTTCTGCTCTGGGATGCAGAGAAGGATTGTCCCTCGTGCCAAATAAAGAATTCAGTCTGTTCCTCAGGGCAGCATAGTTCCTAGCCAGTGGCCCTGAGAAGGAGGGCTTAGCAGCCTCATTCAGCTTGGGGATGGGTAATTTTATTCACAGTAGATCCACCACTCTGTACTCGTCTGCAGTGTTTGTTCTTGAGGTAATAACTGAGAGATTTTACCGCTGTAAGGGATGCTCAGTGAAGCTATCAGCCGGGAGGCACACACAGTCTGCACCTTAGTCTTTGGTGGATGATTACAGTGGGGTCAGTGTCTTCTGGTCTTTACAAAGAACCCGACTTTTAAATTTTTAGATAAATTAAGGAAGAAAGGAGTATTGCATTTCACAACTTGTGAGTAATTTTAAAACTGTGAAGGACAGATGGTGTCCCACAAAGGTGATTCTTAGATATCCAATTTTTTATATCCTTGGGATCTACTTGGCATAAAGAATGTGCAGGCACCGGGCAGGCTTTCTAGTCAGGAGAGGAAACTAGATTGTGTGTGGAAGGATATTTGACAATGGCTACCACAAGGAGATTTTACATTTTCTAAAACCTAATGACTACATTTCTAGAAAGCTATCTTGACAAATACTTATAAATCAACTCATTTATCAGTCTATAAATGTGTTTATGACCATATGCCTGGTAAAAAATAGTGATAATATAAACACAGAATTTTGATTTGTTGGTTAAGTCATAAAAATTACTCCTTTTATTGTGTCAAGGTAAATTTTTAAAAATTAGTTAACAGAGTCGTTGAAAACTCTGAAATGCTGGCACAAATGGAGGCATATGGATCAATGGAATAAGTTTGACAGTCTAGAAGCAAAGCCACACATTACAGTGAAATGTTTTTATTTATTTATTATTTATTTATTTATTTATTCTCTTATACAGTACATCCTGACCACAGTTTCCCCTCCCCTCCCAGTTCCTTTTCTCCCAACATCCCCTCCTCTGCTTCCCTTCAGAAAAGAGCAGGCCTCCCAGGGAAATCAACCAAACACGGCACAACAACTTACAATAAGATCAGGCACAAACCTTTATATCACGGCTGGACAAGGCAACCCAGTAGCAGGAAAAGGGTCCTAAAAGCAGGCAGATGAGTCAGAGATGCCCCCAATCCCACTGTTAGGAATCCCACAAGAACACCGAGCCACATATCCATAACATACACGCAGAAGACCTAGCTCAGACCCATGTAGGCTCTGTGATTGTTGCTTCAGTCTCTGTGAGTTCCCATGAGCCCTGCTTAGTTGATTCTGTGGGCCATGTTCTCCTGGAGCCTTTGGCCCCTCTGGCTCCTACAATCCTTCATCCTGTCTTCCTGGAGGTTCCCCTGAGGTTCCCCCTAGTGTTTGGCTATGGGTCTCTACATCTACTTCCTTCAGCTGCTGGATGAAGTCTCTCTGATGATGATGATGGGCTAGGTACAGATCTGTGGGTATAGCAGAACGTCATCAGGAATCATTTCACTGACACTTTTTTTGTGGGTATGTTTGGTTCTATCCTAGGTCTCTGGCCTTCTGGTTCCTGGCTATCCAGGCAATGTTGGGCATGAGCTCCCTTTCAGGTCATGGGCCTCAAGTCAGATCAGTCATTGGTTGGCCACTCCCACAAGTTCTGCACCACCATTACCCCAGCACATCTTGTAGGCAGGAAAGGTATAGGTCAAAGGGTTTGTGGCTGGGCTGGTGTCCTGGTCCCACGACTGGGAGTCTTGCCTGGTTATAGAAGATGGCTGGTTCAGGCTCTGTATCCCCTATTACTATGAGTCTTCACTAGGGTCACCCTCATAGATTCCAGGGAGTTTCCAGTACACTAGGTTTCTACTACATCACCCCTCTGTGATAATGCTAATGAATACTCTAGAGAAAGAATAGTCTTTCCAGCAGTGTTGCTGGGACTAAATGAAAAAGAATGAAATTGGACCTTCACCCACACCATGCATAAGGACTAAATAACAATGGATTGATCGTCTAAGTTAAAAAAAAATCTAAAAGTACAAAGAAGTCTTAGAAGAAAACATAAGTGTCAATCTTAAAGATCAAGGATTTGACACCAGAATCTTCTATATGAAACAAAAAATATAAGTAACAA